>SNQJ01S0060404.1:0-13281 GCA_010110895.2 Picea sitchensis
AGATATCTACATTTTTGTTTTTTTCTTAAATAATTGATAAATTTATATGGCAAGGTTATAATGTTTTGTTGAATTTCCTTTTAATACATGCTTTATTTTATGGAGTTATGTGTTGGAAAAGACAATTAAATGCCATGAATTTATATGATTTTAAGTATGTTAATAGTTATTTTGTGATAAAATTGGCTAAGTTAATTAGATTTTGGATTATTTAGTGATATGTTGAAGATCTTATTGATACACATGTCATATTCTCATCCGCTAAATAATTAAAATAAGATAATAATTTAATTTAATTTTCATTCTCCATTTTCCTTGAAATATTTTTCCATCATGGACTAAATCCAAGACAGCTAAATAAACCATTTCCGATTACCTTGATGCATGAAACTCCTCATAACAAATGTGGAGATAACTTTATATATTCAACAATACTCTGAAACCCGGTTACATAAATCCCTTATTAAATTGAATTTCAGGTGTGAATAAAGGTGTAAAATAATAAGGTGCATATAAATGCCATGGGATTCAAAAGAAATAATCATCTATCATCATAAAAGGAAATGCCTATTATAGTGTAATTGGTTACAAATCCAAAACAATAGTTCCATGGATAATCCCATATATATGTAATTCAAAATTGTGAATTAATGGGAAAGGAAGATAACTATGAAAGGAAGCTTGTAGGAAACCCTATGGGCCTTGGGTTTGATAATTCAACTTCTTCACTAGTGTAGTTTAGTATGAGTCTTTGGTGCTTTACATGGAACTCCATGGATGGTTATCAAGCTTGATTTAATAGACCAATCACGGTCATCAACTCAAAACCCAATTAAATCATAGATACCATCAAGGTGAAGAGGTGTTGTTGAATATTTAGAATAGTCTATTAGTTCAAATAGAAAGAGGATTAATTAACTAGTGTTTCTTTAATGAATACTCGAAGATAAAAAAACTCTTGGAACCCACAATACGTTTCCCAAGAAACACAAGAAGGTCTTTATTCTTTGCTCAATAGTCCCTTAGAAGTACCCTCCCTCTAGTTCCATTAAATTTATTCATAGAAAGGTCAATGTCGATGTCCCTTAAACTCTAGCGGGATTCTCTCAATTATCTTCTCTTCTCATGGTTCATATATATTCCTTTCATGGATCTTATGTCACATACTATGGTAGTCTTCTTTCTCAGTAAGAACTCTCTTTTCCCCTCTTCCTTTCTCTTTCAAAAATTATCTCCCATTTCCCATTTGAATTTTTCTCCTTTTATGAGATAAATATGGCTCACAAGAGTTCTATTTTAAGAACTTAGTTCCAAGAAAGTAGGGGACAAGTTTCCCAAAATGTAGGAAATGATGGCTCAAATCTACAAGTTGGTTTCATAGATTTAAGGAAAATTTACATGCACCTCTCATACTTCCATAAAATATGAATTAGGATCACATCAACACCATAGAATATTTGATGTTATATAAATCGTAGGGTGGATAGGAAACATAGGTAACTAGGCATAATCTTTCCTTTAGACCCGCTTACCTTTCCCCGCTCGTGGTATCATAGCCCCTGAAGGTGTTCCTACCTTAGTCAAGCTTGGTAATTTTATTAATTTTTCCAAATAGAGATATTTACAATATTCAAAATGTTCAGGACACCATGGCATATCTAACTTATGGTGCTAAATAAAACATGGTAATAAAATATCCATTTTGAAAAAAAATTAAAAAATACTTAAATACAAATTATTCAAGAGGGTCAAACCAAGATAATAAGACACCTACGAATACTTAAGTTCCAACCAATATATTGAGATATGAGCAAGATGATCCAAACTATCCCTTAAACCATACTAGGGTAAGAAGAGAAACATTAAAGAGAACATCACCACCTGATAAATTTAAAGAATTAATGCAATTAACATATAATGATGACATGCCACCTACCCTTCAAAATGAAGATGATGATGAAAATGGGGTTCATCAAGAAGGATTCAATGAAATGTTCACATGTTTCTTTTGGATGGAAAGAACGATGAGTGAGATGATCCTATGGTTGATAGTAATGAGAGTACAACATTAAATTAACATCAATATAATTTTTTATGATATTAACCTTAATGACCCAATCAAACAATTCATGAAGACACCTGTGTTAAAATTGGTGCAAGTAGAACATAAAAAAAATTGCGCACATCAATATTTTTAGAAATTGAAAGTCATTGTTTGGTAGATAAATGTTTGAGAGGCATGTTGGATAAGCTTTGGGATCTGCACCAACAAGAAATTGAAGAGTAAAATGCAGTTAGAAGATGGACCAAAGTGCATGATGAAATAATATTTCAAGTAGACAAAGAGCGCAACAAAAGGATGAGCAACGAAGAAATGCACAAAAAGTGGAAAATGATTATAAATTATTGCGTTTTGAGGGACACTTTGTCCACTTTTGTAACGGGCTTCTAGGGGAAACTTTGTCCACTTTTGTAACGATATTAGCCATATTTATATGTATAAATATGTCATGAGCGGGTTTGGCATACGAGCACAGGAGAAAAGATATGAGGCGTGTTTATAGTGCTTTTTCGGAAGGGAGTTGATGGAAGGAAGAAATTTGAGGTATGATTGAGGAGTGAACTAGAAATGCAAAATAATGACTAGGAAGGTTTGGTAAATGATACTATTGAATAATTTGTAGTGCAGTGCACCGTTTTAAGAGAAATATCAATGAATAATACAAGAATCCAATTGTTGTGGATGTAGCCCAAGTTGGGTAAACCACGTAAATCTGTGTGTTGTGATATTTGCATGTTATGACGTTTAATCTTATGGAATGAATGTATTGTTTACTTATGATGTTATAATGTCATACACTAAAGTATTTAACAACTAAATGAATGTTTAATGAGATAATGTCTCTTTCATACTAGGTTGAAGATTGAGTAACTGTTAAGTAATGAGAAATACACACATGAGTAAATGAGAGGTTGAATGTCTCACTTCCCCTCAACACTACAAAACCTTGGTTGCTACAGTCCCCATATATGCCTCGGGTGAGACTTTACTTTCTCTTCAGGTGATTCCTAAAGGGTCGGTGTCTAAAAGTTTTATTTGTATTTGAATGATTAACCCTAGGTTTTCCCCCTACGCGCCAACAAATGATTTTGTTCCCGAGACTGAGAACTGTAATTGAGGGGAAGGTTTTGGAGGAAAAATAAAGAAGAAATTGAATAATGGATAGAAAGGAAGCAACGATAATTTACCAGTGAATAGAATAGAAACCCTAGGCTCAACGATGAATAATGATTACAAAGGTATGTTTTCACAGATCTGCATGAAATTTTCTTCGGTATATTTATGATTATTTTGACTAAATGGTTGGTAAGGATAGTGGAGAACGTTGGGAGATATGGAGCTGAAGCCCCAAAAAAATGGACTACTGAACTGATTAGGAATCTTAATACGGTATGTAATAAGGTTTATCGCATAGTAGATTTCTAGTTGAATAGTATATTGGGGGTTATATTACAGAATTTGCAGTAGATTGTACCAAGTATTATAGCATCATGGAGAGAGAATTCTTGAAGGGTCAATGTGAAAGATACTTGAGTGAATTATCTACTTGGATAAATATGTTAATGTGCGATAACAATGTCATGAAGATGGAGTATGATAACTAAGCACCTTCGCACACATAGGGAATTGGGGGATGATCGAAGGATGGTCTAAGAGTGGGAAGGATGAGTAAGGAGAAGATGGACTGAGGATGTTGAGGGAGGATACTGAATCAAATGAGGATATTGGATTATTTCATTGTGGGGAAAGGTTTAGATGCAACAAGAAGGAGAATGTGGTTGGAAAATGAGAGAAGCACAAAGAATTCGAGGAAAGTGTTCCATTCATGGTACTTCAAATCACATCCTACAGAGAAAGGAAAAGGAAAGAAAGATAGCCTCAATACCACCCAGTAGAAGAAGGAAGTCCATATCAGATCGGAATCTGCATAGAACCCATGACCTCATGTACGTCACTAAGAATTGAAGTAGGAAATGAGACTTGTTCAAGAGTGATTGGAATAGGTGGAGGAAGTTATAGAAAAAGTCTCAATAGTGGGAACGAAAAAATGGGCTAGATTCAACCAACATCACTAAGGGTAAGTACAACATCTAGTACAATGGAATGGATAGATCATAAGTTGAGAATGCATGAGTTTCAGGGAACATGGTTGGAGGACCCTGAGGAGCATTTGTTTGTATGGTACATAATATGGATTGTGAAGAATGTCCAAGATGAGGTGATGAAAATCGTGAAGTTGGACATGATGTTCAGAGGCCATGCACTACTATGTTATATAAATTTTCAGAAAAATACACCAGTCGGACATTAGAAAACTTTAGTAGAGATCGGAGAAGAATTGTGAAAAGAATTCAGGAAGTCAAAATATGAATCTCAATATATTACTAAATTGAAGGAAATTAAGCAAATGCAAACCAAGATAGTGTGGGATTATGACCAGATATTTAAAGATGTGACAGGTCAACTAACCTTTCAGATTCCTGATGAGAAACATCGAGAATTTTTTATAACGAGCCACACATTCATTGTCTGTAAACATAGAAAAAGGCTACGTCGTAGCCATAATATTTACAAATTGTAATGAAATTAGAAGCATATACTGTAGGGGATGACATAGGTATGGAGAAAGTACAATCACAGTTGGTTGCGCTGTGAATTCAATTATCATATATAACGAAGGAAAAGGAAAAGAGAGATCATGTTTGTTGTGTAACATGTAAGACATAAGGCCATAGGAAGGAAAAATGTCCAACCTCCAAGTAGTATATGGTCGTAGGAGGAACAAACCCATTGGAAGGAGGAGTGGGGTACTGTGATATATATAAGACATGGGGGCATCATCCGAATTCTTGTCTCTTACTGCAGAAACATCAAAGAACCCCAATAAATTTATTCTGTAACTTTTGAAAATCGGTCGGATGTGATGAGAAATAATTTCGAGAATTCAACTTGATGAGAGAGTGTACTTAGGATGCATACAAAATTCAGGAAGAAAATGTTGCAAAAGAAGAAGAAATTCCATAGTATAACACTCCAAGATGATTTAATTAGATTGGACATGGAGGTTTTGATAGAGGTCGAGGACATGGAGGATTTGGTCGAGGAGATAGAGGACCAATATGTATTTATAACTACAATCAACTAGGAAATTTAGTGAGATATTTCCTAAATCCTTGCATGAAATTCCCGTATTGCAAAGCCTTGGATCATGCGATAGAATACTGTCCCCAATTGATAACAAAGTGGCAAGAAAGAGGAAATGAAAATACACATCATACTCAACATCAAAATCAGAACCAGAACCTGCAAATCACAGCCACTGAAGAACTAGACGATCAACCAAGAGTAGCAGTTGTGACGTGCGGTGGAATGAGAATTGGACCAGATGCAACGATGAAAGGGAAAGGAGTGAAACAATGGATAAGGAAAGAAGGTGAGCCCATGAAAAAATTAAATCTAGGGAAGGAAAAATAAACCTATCAGTGAACAAGGAAGGAGACATTGGGACCATACTGGATAAACTCAACATAAAAAACACAACCAGTATATGATATTCCATCGCTTTATGATCAAACTATCCCAGAAAGGCCAACCGAGAAGGAAAATACTTTGAAATACCTTCAAAAAAGTTGTTTAGAATTTATAAAGGATGAGATAACACAGAATACACTATATAGAATGATTAATCAATGTACAAAAGACTGAGAAGTACCTACGACACAGAAAGTAGTAAACTGGGTCTTGCACAAGAAAAGGAAAAATAAAGAATTTAGATTAAGTGCACAGATAGGGGAATATGACATGGATAATTTCATCTTGGACTTAGGATCAGATGTCAATGTTATTCCAAGATAGACGTGGGAGATGATGGGGGAAAAAAAATGGTTTGGTCGACTGTCGAGTTTAGGTTGGCTAGCCAACATAAGGTAATATCCATCAGAAGACTAGTCGGAGTACCTATGAACATAGATGGAGTGCATAGTGTAGTTGACTTTGAAGTCAACGATATTGTGGATAACACTCAAACGTACCCATATTTTCTTGGACTAGATTGGGCCTTTGACAATCAAGCGATTATCAACCTGAAGAAAAGAGATATGATTTTTGAAGTAGGTGGCTTAAAGATAACTTCTCCATTAGACCCTATGGAGGAAATAATGTATGTGGAGCCTGCAAGAAAGGAAATTGATTACTTGTATAATATGACAGCATGAATGGATGACTACGTCAATCCCACTCCATATGGTTCTCTTAGTTGGATAATCATAAGGTCATGTGCATTAGACTCAGAGGAAGGACTTGAACTCTAGCAACACCAGCTGCATGAAGTGTCGAGCAAAACATGTGTGTGTACTATCTCTTTCTGTTGGATCTAAACAAAGGTATGTGATATGCCAAAGTTTGAAGGATTAACTTAGGTGAGTTCTTTTTTTAACAAATTCAAGCTACATATACCTAAAAAAAAAGGTTCTTATCACTAGATGTTGCACTGAGAGAAACCCCAACGAGATGGTGGGAAACCCACAAGGAAGGGATTGAGGACTAGCAACATTGCAAAAGGATGTTGCAGATCAGGTTTGGAATAGAGAACATTATGCCCAAGTATACATGGATGAGTGATCTGAAGGATCATATGGTGTGATGTATTACAACTTTGAAGAAAGTGCAAAGTAGCAATGGACACACAGGTTCATACAAATGATGGATACATTTCCCAAGCACTAGTATTTAGAGCTAGAAGTGTGTAGAGGAATGATGGAATGAGAGAATCTCATCCAAAACTTTAAGGTAAAATTTAATTTTGAATATGAATCACCTTTAGTTGATGCAGTGTTACAATTCATTAGAGGAAATTTTTTATGGAAGAAGGAAAAGTAGGGATAGTACTTACATGTAGTATGCACAAAGAGTCTACAAAATCTCATCAATTATGGGAATGTTATAACATTACCAAGGATGAAAAAGATGAAGAACACCTAAGAAATGTACAAGTATCATAAATTCAAGGGGAGCACGACGTAGTAGGTCTAGCACTTGAATCTGATGCATACATAAAGCCCTTAAGAGTGGGAAAAGTGAACATTGGCATGGAGGAGAAGACAAAGTTTGCAAACATTAGGGATTGTTGGAATGATGAGATTGTGGAAAATATTGCAGGCCTATTGCATGAGTACCGAGATATTTTTCCAGCCACCTTTTCAAATATGAAGGGAATAGTTGGATAATTAGGCGAGATGGAAATACTATTGAAACTAGATCGTAAGTCGGTAAGGAAGATACCTATTGACGGGCATAAGTGACACACCGTCAACTAGAAGGTCAAATCCAGACCGAGGTTGTCTAAATATCCCAAGCTGTTTGGAATGGAATGACCCGATAGGTTTAATGGCTTCGTTGGCCAACTAAAGTCCTAAAAATGATAAAAGAAATGAAACTAATCTAAAAAAACCTATGATATTAATAATATAAGTTTAATAATTACAAGTATCATAATATAAACATGAATATGTGAAAATGATTATAAACAATGTATATACAACTTGCAAGATTTACTTGATATCTCGTGAAACGAATGTTCTTGAAAGTGTTTATAAAAGAGATAAAGAAAGCACATACATTTTTCTTTTTTCTGTTCAATATCTAAAAATCTAAAACTAATGAATATTAAGGAAATATAATTGAAATATAATTGAAATAAGAATAGATAAACAATCAAAGCTAATTCATGCTATCCTTATTTCATTATTAAATAATCTAACTAAATAAAAACTAACCTATAACTAATCGATTAAATTGAATTTATCGTCCTATGTAATTTGAGCTCCTAATTGTCCTGTATATGAGGGAAACCTATAACAGAACAATGGTTATAATCCCATAACAAACTAAAATATGCATTGGAGTAGGAATATCACAATAGAATGATAAATACACAGATCTGGTGATCTTATTATAATCAACACTTATAAAGAGAGGAAACTCAATTCACAACATTAATATAATCCATCATTTATTGTCTAGAATAAATCGACAATAATTAAATGGCAGATTGATCACAAATGTAAAATGAAATAACAAATTATAGACAACATTTAAATACTTACTAATATGAAACACCACATGATAACCAGACTAAATATGCATTAAGCATAATAATATTTCATAAGATCTAGGCAAACAAAGAATGGAATAATCATCACATAGGTCTAAAGCCAAATGGTGAATAGCTTCTCCATCAGTTGTCTAAGTCACATGTCGATAATATATCCCAACAAAAGTTGTTTTCACTACTAACAGTGATCACTATTTAAACTAGTTTAGGATTCACAAACTCTTATCATGCAAGATAGAGTGCAATGCCCAAAAAATAATTAGTATTACAAAAATAGTAAAACTAGAAACCACTCCTGTATGAGTTGGTATGTCAAAATAATAACGAAGTTTTATAAACATAAAAGAACGAAATTATTGAATAATAGAGCATATGATCAAAGATGTTTTCTCCATGTAATCAACAACATAATCATCAATTTCCTGTAGATAGAAAATAATGTTAACTAATATTCAGAAACAGACTGGCTACATAATCATAGATTTTGTAGCTAGTCTTATTATTAACAAAGGGAATCAAAATTAAATCTTCCTATTTTGATTTTTCATAACAGAATGAAATAAAATCAAAAACAAATATTTTTACCATTAGAAATTAGCAAATGAAGGATCGAACAGTTTCGAATTTATGATGGCTTTGAAGTTGGTTGTATTTTTTATGATTATATTACCGGATCTATTGGGTCTTTTATTTGCTCACTATATACATGCTTTCAACTCTTGGTTTTCTTGTTCCAGTAAAGGATTGTGAGCTTCCAAATGTTTTACTTGTACCTACAACAACGGAATGTCCCTGTAATAGTGTTCTATCCAATCTAAGCAAGTGTCACAATGCACTGATGCTATAGCAGACTAATGTGGAATGTATTCAACAATGGGTTTTTCTTGTTTCCCTGTGGCTTGTTTCAAGTCATGGATAATTCCAGTAAAACTTTATTTTCCTTTGAGACACAGAAGTAATCTAGAGACAAAGTCATACTATTCAACTTGACAAGTAGTTTTGTTCCCAAGACATTGGTTGTGTGGATCTTCCTGAGAAAGGAAATCATTTATCTCTTGGTCTAAAAAGTGATCATTGACCTCGATCATAGAGATCGAGCTCAAATGATCCTTTTTTCGATTCCTTAAATTCCTAGAAATCAATTGACCAGACCTCTTATTCATAAAATTCAAATCTGATCTTTTCTTTTTCTTACCCTTACGAATTTTCCTTACAGTAGGTTTATCATTATGGTTCTGATTAGGTTCATTCGCAAGCACAGGGGAAGATTTTTATTTTAATTCTCCCACTACATGTTCCAACAATTTTCTGGGCGAAAACATACATCGTGATTTCTTAACCATGAGATTTTCAAAGAAATAGACATAGATTCATTAAATTCACATCCATCAAGTGAATTGAAACCCTGACTTTCGGTCACGGAACCATCAAAACTAGGATTCAGATTCAAAGCCAGGTTCACTGTATTTTCAGCCTGGGAGAAACCATTTCAGCTCAGGAAACTCTCCCAATTGTCCCCGATTTGTGACAGGTGGGATAACAATAGTATTTTTATAAGCCCGTGATGAAAGAGGCTCAACAGAGAGTTCATGCTCTGACTCTTAAAGAGTTTTGACATTTTGTATAGGCTCATTAACAAGTAGAATGGCATGTTAAGCCAAACCCTATGAATAACATAAGAAGTCGAACGTGGTATAGAAATACCAAACCATACCAGCCTTCGCATGTTATAAATTGCTTCAAAATAAAAATAAGGTCATGCCATCTAGTTTTCAGGAGGTTAATAGGAATACCTTTAGGGAAGTAGGTAGACTCGCGAGAGACCATGAACAGGTTCCATGGAACATCCTCCATTTTGGAATTTTGAAACCACTTTTCACTTGCCTGCGGGAGTCCTGTTGCTTGGGAGATAGAGTCTTCTGTGACCTCCAATTGCACATCCCTGAACTTGGCCCTAAATCCATCAAATGTCTGGGCGAAGGCCTTTGCAACTGCAATGTTGTAACCATAGAATTTCTGGAGGAAGATATCCCAACCATGAGCCTTCAAATCATCAATGGCATCATCGTGGGAAAGAAGAGATTTACAATCGTTTGGTTCGATTTGAACCATAGGGGCCATGGCCACTGTGAAAAGGACACAAAACATATCACAGGAGGTAGGTTTCGGCCTCCAATAACTGAGTAGCAGAGAGAGTTCTGTGAAAACTAAAATGGCCCAAAAAGTAGAAAGTTTGGAGACTACCATGCTGTGATAACTTAAGTTTAGAGATACAAGGAGCCGAAGGGCACGTATATCTAAGAGCCATTACACATAATGAGTATCAAACCCTTGATTACCATTGAATGCCAATTTGAATAATGAATGGTTTCATTAATGCACCAGATAACAAGGTGAGGTGTAGTCGTGGGTACAACAGACATATACCCAGCAACATGAAAGTTGATATGATTGTTGAGAGCATGAAACACATATAGAAGTTAATCCAATGTTTTGTGCATTCATACACTTCAAATAATAAAACCAAATGATCAACCATAGAACCAATTAAGTCATAATACCCACAATACATAAAAAATGTGATAGTGAATTAATCAATGAGTTTATAAAACTTTAATCTTAGCAACATATGGGTGCTTTCAAAGTGAAATTTCTTAGGTAGAAACTATAACTACAAAATCATTACCAAAACCAAGTTTTATATTTAAATTCATGCTTACAGTCATGAATTTTAAAACAAAACAAACAAAAATTTAAACAAAAAAACGCATAAGATAAGTTTATCCCAATTATCACCTCGAAGAGTAAAAACATAAACATTTATAAATCTAAGGAGGTGGTAGCTACATAAATATATAATCTCTTTGTGATGATTTTAATTGTGATAAAAATCGATAGAATTGGTGGCTGCCAACAATGGTGACAAGCTGGGTGAAGCAGTTATCTCTGGATCACCAGAAAATTTATGTCAGGTGCATAGATAAAATAAATTTTTAGAAATAGTTAATGATAGATCAATCATTCCAATCATAACTCAGAAAATAACGCGGTTTAGCATTTGATTTATTTATGTCCGAAGATGTAATCTGGTATCCTATTTAGATTACAGGTGTAGCGATGTTTATACAGATGACTTTGATAACATTGACAGGGCCACTACTGCTAGCAAGCGTCCATAGCCTTGACAGGGATGTCATTTAACCCACTCTAGTACCTATATCCTATCAAAGAGTCATCCATTCATGATAAAAACATCTTCACACTTGATCAAATTAAAAGACATACTTGAGAATGTTCTCAAAATCAACATTTTTTTGCTGCCAGCGGGCCTGTTCAGTACCCCAACGAAGTTGCCTTGGTATCATGAGTGAATTTAACCGCTGCCAGCAGACTTGTTCAGTGTCCCGACAGGTTTGCAAACACTTCCCACACATTGTAGTGATTTCAAATCTATAGAATTTGTTTATAATTTCCAAAAACTTCATGATATTCAAGAGAGCGGGGTGATACTGAAAATCTCATAGTTTGGAATGAAAAGTTTGATCATTTACAATTTTTTTGTTTTTGTTTTGATGACTTCCATCATGATTTGGATAGTTATATTTCTGTTAAGAAATCATCTCTAGGATGTGGAAGCACACTGAGTTGTTCTCATTAAAACAGGGGCGGCGTTAGAAATTTGTTAAGGATAATCGTGTTTTCCTGTGATTTTAATGAGAAACCAGGAACATTATTTGAACAGAAACTTCCCTCTGCTGATATGAGTTTTATCACTTACTGCTCAAGTGCTTGAAAAGTTATCAACTGCTACTAAATAATAAGAGTTTTGATTCCCTTCAATAAATGAAAAGGTGATTCAGACATAATTATTTAGAAAACAAATCAAAATCAAGCAAAATGAAAAGAACCAAAATCAAAAACAAAAAAGAAAATTAAAAGTATTTACAAGAGGGTGGATCTGAAATCATCAAGTGAAATATCTCTTGAGAGAGACTAAAAGAAAAAGAGAAAAATCCTTATTAATATGAGTGCAGTCCTACTCGTGGATCCTTGGGTTAGGGTTGAATTGACAATTCAAATTTACTTATCTCTTTACTTTTCGTTTAAATTTTTCATGATGATACTGCGTTTTTTAAAAGAAATGTTCAATGAAAAGATGAGAGAAAAGGGTCAAAGTGGACTTCCATGACAACAATCATATTATGGTTCTCTTGGTGCACCCACTTGTGTTCATAACTTCATTATTACAAAGAGAAACAATGAGAAATAAAACTAAAGGAAACCTACTCTAACTACTAAATAGATCAAAACTCTAAGTAAAATCGTATATCTAGTGCAACCATAAGAGCATCTTTAATCCTGCAAGGCGTAGAAAGTTGAAAATCAGAACAAAAGAATGTAGTATTTTCAAATACAAAAGAAATTTTTTATGCTTACCTCCTATATATTCATTTAAAAACAAAGCAAGCACAACCTTACCATTCTTTTGAAACTTCTTGATGTATGAATCCTGCAACCATTCTGCAATCTTGTCGTGTTATGGGTCATAATGGCATGGAAGAGTGTAAGTAATTTTGGAAAATTTGTCAAGATTATGGGGACCTGACATAACCTTCAGCTGAGGCCGAAGTGCCCCATCCTTTTGACAATTCTCCAAGTGTTCGTCAATTTCTTCACATGGAGGATCTAAAAGAAATATGTCATGCTTACTTCCTAGATATTTAGGTAAAAACAAAGTAAGAACAATTTTAGTTTTATTATGAAGATGTTTTAGATACGAATCTTCAAGCCATTCTAAGATCCTTTCATAAAAATTAGGATGCAAACTATGACTTTGATGAAATGGATATATCAAAGGGGAACACATCATAAGAGGATTCATGAAATCAATTAGATTATTGGTTTGAATGCTTCCTTTGATGAGGTTGATCATTTCAAAATGTGAATCATAAATACTAAAATTTGAACTAATCAAAGAATGAATATGCAATGTAGAATATTTGATCTCCATAAGAATGAGTGCATTGTCTCTTTCAAAAATAAATCGTGTAAAATCCTCTTGCAACATGTCATTTTTCCATGTGAGTGACGAAAGTGAAAGAGCATC
>SNQJ01S0060404.1:13331-42260 GCA_010110895.2 Picea sitchensis
GCCATGGGATTCAAAAGAAATAATCATCTATCATCATAAAAGGAAATGCCTATTATAGTGTAATTGGTTACAAATCCAAAACAATAGTTCCATGGATAATCCCATATATATGTAATTCAAAATTGTGAATTAATGGGAAAGGAAGATAACTATGAAAGGAAGCTTGTAGGAAACCTATATGTCGAAATTGAATTAGGGCCTTGGGTTTGATAATTCAACTTCTTCACATGTATGAGTATAGATAAAGAATCTTTGGTGCTTTACATGGAACTCCATGGATGGTATGAGTGTAGTTTAGTATGAGTATAGATAAAGAATCTTTGGTGCTTTACATGGAACTCCATGGATGGTTATCAAGCTTGATTTAATAGACCAATCATGGTCATCAACTCAAAACCCAATTAAATCATAGATACCATCAAGGTGAAGAGGTGTTGTTGAATATTTAGAATAGTCTATTAGTTCAAATAGAAAGAGGATTATTTAACTAGTGTTTCTTTAATGAATACTCGAAGATAAAACAAATCTTGGAACCCACAATACGTTTCCCAATAAACACAAGAAGGTCTTTATTCTTTGCTCAATAGTCCCTTAGAAGTACCCTCCCTCTAGTTCCATTAAATTTATTCATAGAAAGGTCAATGTCGATGTCCCTTAAACTCTAGCGGGATTCTCTCAATTATCTTCTCTTCTCATGGTTCATATATATTCCTTTCATGGATACTATGTCACATACTATGGTAGTCTTGTTTCTCAGTAAGAACTCTCTTTTCCCTTCTTCCTTTCTCTTTCAAAAATTATCTCCCATTTCCCATTTGAATTTTCCTCCTTCTATGAGATAAATATGGCTCACAAGAGTTCTATTTTAAGAACTTAGTTCCAAGAAAGTAGGGGACATGTTTCCCAAAATGTAGTAAATGATGGCTTATATCTACAAGTTGGTTTCATAGATTTAAGGAAAATTTACATGCACCTCTCATACTTCCATAAAATATGAATTAGGATCACATCAACACCATACAATATTTGATGTTATATAAATCATAGGGTTGATAGGAAACATAGGTAACTAGGCATAATCTTTCCTTTAGACCCCCTTACCTTTCCCCACTCGTGGTATCATAGCCCCTGAAGGTGTTCCTACCTTAGTCAAGCTTGGTAATTTTATTAATTTTTCCAAATAGAGATATTTACAAGTATTCAAAATGTTCAGGACACCATGGCATATCTAACTTGTGGTGCTAAATAAAACATGGTAATAAAATATCCATTTTGAAAAAAAATTAAAAAATACTTAAATACAAATTATTCAAGAGGGTCAAACCAAGATAATAAGACACCTACAAATACTTAAGTTCCAACCAATATATTGAGATATGAACATGATGATCCAAACTATCCCTTAAACCATACTAGGGTAAGAAGAGAAACATTAAAGACAACATCACCACCTGATAAATTTAAAGAATTAATGCAATTAACATATAATGATGACATGCCACCTACCCTTCAAAATGAAGATGATGATGAAAATGGGGTTCATCAAGAAGGATTCAATGAAATGTTCACATGTTTCTTTTGGATGGAAAGAACGATGAGTGAGATGATACTATGGTTGATAGTAATGAGAGTACAAGATTAAATTACCATCAATATAATTTTTTATGATATTAACCTTAATGACCCAATCAAACAATTCATGAAGACACTCGTGTTAAAATTGGTGCAAGTAGAACATAAAAAAATTTGCGCACATCAATATTTTTAGAAATTGAAAGTCATTGTTTGGTAGGTAAATGTTTGAGAGGCATGTTGGATAAGCTTTGGGATATGCACCAAAAGGAAATTGAAGAGTAAAATGAAGTTAGAAGATGGACCAAAGTGCATGATGAAATAATATTTCAAGTAGACAAAGAGCGCAACAAAAGGATGAGCAACGAAGAAATGCACAAAAAGTGGAAAACGATTATAAATCGTTGTGTTTTGAGGGACACATTGTCCACTTTTGTAACGGGCTTCTAGGGGAAACTTTGTCCACTTTTGTAATGATATTATCCATATTTATATGTATAAATATGTCATGAGCGGGTTTGGCATAAGAGCACAGGAGAAAATATATGAGGCGTGTTTATAGTGCTTTTTCGGAAGGGAGTTGATGGAAGGAAGAAATTTGAGGTATGATTGAAGAGTGAACTAGAACTGCAAAATAATGACTAGGAAGGTTTGGTAAATGATACTATTGAATAATTTGTAGTGCAGTGCACCTTTTTAAGAGAAATATCAATGAATAATATAAGAAGCCAATTGTTGTGGATGTAGCCCAAGTTGGGTAAACCACGTAAATCTGTGTGTTGTGATCTTTGCATGTTATGACGTTTAATCTTATGGAATGAATGTATTGTTTACTTATGATGTTATAATGTCATACACTGAAGTATTCAACAACTAAATGAATGTTTAATGAGATAATGTCTCTTTCAGACTAGGTTGAAGATTGAGTAACTGTTAAGTAATGAGAAATACACACATGAGTAAATGAGAGGTTGAATGTCTCACTTCCCCTCAACACTGCAAAACCATGGTTTCTACAGTCCCCATATATTCCTCGGGTGAGACTTTACTTTCTCTTCAGGTGATGCCTAAAGGGTCGGTGTCTAAAAGTTTTGTTTGTATTTGAATGATTAACCCTAGGTTTTCCGCCTACGTGCCAACAAATGATTTTGTTTCCGAGACTGAGAACTGTAATTGAGGGGAAGTTTTTGGAGGAAAAATAAAGAAGAAATTGAACAATGGATAGAAAGGAAGCAATGATAATTTACCAATGAATAGAATAGAAACCCTAGGCTCAACGACGAATAATGATTACAAAGGTATGTTTTCACAGATCTGCATGAAATTTTCTTCGGTAAATTTATGATTATTTTGACTAAATGGTTAGTAAGGATAGTGGAGAACGTTGGGAGATATGGATCTAAAGCCCCCAAAAAATGGACTACTGAACTGATTAGGAATCTTAATATGGTATGTAATAAGGTTTATCGCATAGTAGATTTCTAGTTGAATAGTATATTGGGGGTTATATTACATAATTTCCAGTAGATTGTACCAAGTATTATAGCATCATGGAGAGAGAATTCTTGAAGGGTCCATGTGAAAGATACTTGAGTGCATTATCTACTTGGATAAATATGTTAATGTGCGATAACAATGTCATGAAGATGGAGTATGATAACTAAGCACCTTCGCACACATAGGGGAATTGGGGGATGATCAAAGGATGGTCTAAGAGTGGGAAGGATGAGTAAGGAGAAGATGGACTGAGGATGTTGAGGGAGGATACTGAATCAAACGAGGATATTGGATTATTTCATTGTGGGGAAAGGTTTAGATACAACAAGAAGGAGAATGTGGTTTGAAAACGAGAGAAGCACAAAGAATTCGAGGAAAGTGTCCCATTCATAGTACTTCAAATCACATTGTACAGAGAAAGGAAAAAGAAAGAAAGATATCCTCAGTACCACCCAGTAGAAGAAGGAAGTCCATCTCAGATCGGAATCTGCATAGAACCCATGACCTCATGTACGTCACTAAGAATTGAAGTAGGAAATGAGACTTGTTCAAGAGTGATTGGAATAGGTGGAGGAAGTTATAGAAAAAGTCTGAATAGTGGGAATGAAAAAATGGGCTAGATTCAACCAACATCACTAAGGGTAAGTACAACATCTAGTACAATGGCATGGATAGATCATAAGTTGAGAATGCATGAGTTTCAGGGAACATGGTTGGAGGACCCTGAGGAGCATTTGTTTGTATGGTACATAATATGGATTGTGAAGAATGTCCAAGATGAGGTGATGAAAATCGTGAAGTTGGACATGATGTTCAGAGGCCGTGCACTACTATGGTATATAAATTTTCAGAAAAATACACCAGTCGGACATTAGAGAAATTTGGTAGAGATCGGAGAAGAATTGTGAAACGAATTCAGGAAGTCAAAATATGAATCTCAATATATTAGTAAACTGAAGGAAATTAAGCAAGTGAAAACCAAGACAGTGTGGGATTATGACTAGATATTTAAAGATGTGACAGGTCAACTAACCTTTCAGATTCCTGATGAGAAACATCGAGATTTTTTTATGACGGGCCACACATTCATTGTCTGTAAACATAGAAAAAGGCCACGTCGTAGCCATACTATTTACAAATTGTAATGAAATTAGAAGCATATACTGTAGGGGATGACATAGGTATGGATAAAGTACAATCACAGTTGGTTGCGCTGTGAATTCAATTATCATATATAACGAAGGAAAAGGAAAAGAGCGATCATGTTTGTTGTGTAACATGTAAGATATAAGGCCATAAGAAGGAAAAATGTCCAACCTCCATGTAGTATATGGTCATAGGAGGAACAAACCCATTGGAAGGAGGAGTGGGGTACTGTGATATATGTAAGACATGGGGGCATCATCCGAATGCTTGTCTCTTACTGTAGAAACATCAGAGAACCCCAATAAATTTATTCTGTAACTTTTGAAAATCGGTCAGAGGTGATGAGAAATAATTTTGAGCATTCAACTTGATGAGAGAGTGTACTTAGGATGCATACAAAATTCAGGAAGAAAATGTTGCAAAAGAAGGAGAAATTCCATAATATAACACTCCAAGAGGATTTAATTAGATTGGACATGGAGGTTTCGATAGAGGTCGAGGACATGGAGGATTTGGTCGAGGAGATAGAGGACCAATAAGTTTTTATAACTACAATCAACTAGGAAATTTAGTGAGATATTTCCTAAATCCTTGCATGAAATTCCCGTATTGCAAAGCCTTGGATCATGCAATAGAAGACTATCCCCAACTGATAACAAAGTGGCAAGAAAGAGGGAATCAAAATCCACATCACACTCAACATCAAAATCAGAACCAGAACCTGTAAATCACAGCCACTGAAGAACTAGACGATCAACCAAGAGTAGCAGTTGTGACGTGCGGTGGAATGAGAATCGGACCAGATGCAACGACGAAAGGGAAAGGAGTGAAACAATGGATAAGGAAAGAAGTTGAGCCCATGCCAAAATTAAATCTAGGGAAGGAAAAATAAACCTATCAGTGAACAAGGAAGGAGACATTGGGACCATACTGGATAAACTCAATGTAAAAAACACAACCAGTATATGATATTCCATCGCTTTATGATCAAACTATCCCAGAAAGGCCAACCGAGAAGGAAAATACTTTGAAATACCTTCGAAAAAGTTGTTTAGAATTTATAAAGGATGAGATAACACATAATACACTATATAGAATGATTAATCAATGTACACAAGACTGATAAGTACCTACGACACAGAAAGTAGTAAAACGAGTCTTGCACAAGAAAAGGAAAAATAGAGAATTTAGATTAAGTGCACAGATAGGGGAATATGACATGGATAATTTCATCTTGGACTTAGGATCAGATGTCAATGTTATTCCAAGATAGACGTGGGAGATGATGGGGAAAAAAAAATGGTTTGGTCGACTGTCGAGTTTAGGTTGGCTAGCCAACATAAGGTAATATCCATCAGAAGACCGGTCGGAGTACCTATGAACATAGATGGAGTGGATATTGTAGTTGACTTTGAAGTCATCGATATTGTGGATAACACTCAGACGTACCCATAATTTCTTGGACTATATTGGGCCTTCGACAATCAAGCGATTATCAACCTGAAGAAAAGAGATATGATTTTTGAAGTAGGTGGCTTAAAGATAACTGCTCCATTAGACCCTATGGAGGAAATAATGTATGTGGAGCCTGCAAGAAAGGAAATTGATTACTTGTATAATATGACAGCGTGCATGGATGACTATGTCAATCCCACTCCATATGGTTCTCTTAGTTGGATAATCATAAGTTCATGTGCATTAGACTCAGAGGAAGGACTTGAACACTGGCAACACCAGCTGCATGAAGTGTCGACCAAAACATGTGTGTGTACTATCTCTTTGTGTTGGATCTTAACAAAGGTATGTGATATGCCAAAGTTTGAAGGATTAACTTAGGTGAGTTCTTTTTTTAACAAATTCAAGATACATATACCTAAAAAAAAAGGTTCTTATCACTAGATGTTGCACTGAGAGAAACCCCAATGAGATGGTGGGAAACACACAAGGAAGGGATCGAGGACTAGCAACATTGCAAAAGGATGTTGCAGATCAGGTTTGGAATAGAGAACATTATGCCCAAGTATACATGGATGAGTGATCTGAAGGATCATATGGTGTGATGTATTACAACTTTGAAGAAAGTGCCAAAGTAGCAATGGACACATGGGTTCATACAAATGATGGATACATTTCCCAAGCACTAGTATTTAGAGCTAGAAGTGTGTAGAGGAACGATGGAATGAGAGAAGCTCATCCAAAACTTTAAGGTAAAATTTAATTTTGAATATGAATCACCTTTAGTTGATGCAGTGTTACAATTCATTATAGGAAATTTTTTATGGAAGAAGGAAAAGTAGGGATAGTACCTACATGTAGTATGCACAAAGAGTCTACGAAATATCATCAATTATGGGAATGTTATAACATTACCAAGGATGAAAAAGATGAAGAACACCTAAGAAATGTACAAGTATCATAAATTCAAGGGGAGCACGGCGTAGTAGGTCTAGCACTTGAATCTGATGCATACATAAATCCCTTAAGAGTGGGAAAAGTGAACATTGGCATGGAGGAGAAGACAAAGTTTGCAAACATTAGGGATTATTGGAATGATGAGACTGTGGAAAATATCGCAGGCCTATTGCATGAGTACCGAGATATTTTTCCAGCCACCTTTTCAAATATGAAGGGAATAGTTGGATAATTAGGCGAGATGGAAATACTATTGAAACTAGATCTTAAGTCGGTAAGGAAGATACCTATTGACGGACATAAGTGACACACCGTCAACTACAAGGTCAAATCCAGACCGGGGTTGTCTAAATATCCCAAGCCGTTTGGAATGAAATGACCCGACAGGTTTAATGGCTTCGTTGGCCAACTAAAGTCCTAAAAATGATAAAAGAAATGAAACTAATCTAAAAAAAACTATGATATTAATAATATAAGTTTAATAATTACAAGTATCATAATATAAACATGAATATGTGCAAATGATTATAAACAGTGTATATACAACTTGCAAGATTTACTTGATATCTCGTGAAACGAATGTTCTTGAAAGTGTTTATAAAAGAGATAAAGAAAGCACATACATTTTTCTGTTTTCTGTTCAATATCTAAAAATCTAAAACTAATGAATATTAAGGAAATATAATTGAAATATAATTGAAATAAGAATAGATAAACAATCAAAGCTAATTCATGCTATCCTTATTTCATTATTAAATAATCTAACTAAATAAAAACTAACCTATAACTAATCGATTAAACTGAATTTATCGTCCTATGTAATTTGAGCTCCTAATTGTCTTGTATATGAGGGAAACCTATAACAGAACAATGGTTATAATCCCATAACAAAATAAAATATGCATTGGAGTAGGAATATCACAATAGAATGATAAATACACAGAACTAGTGATCTTATGATAATCAACACTTATAAAGAGAGGAAACTCAATTCACAACATTAATATAATACATCATTTATTATCTAGAATAAATCGACAATAATTAAATGACAGATTGATCACAAATGTAAAATGAAATAACAAATTATAGACAACATTTAAATACTTACTAATATGAAACACCACATGATAACCAGACTAAATCTGCATTAAGCATAATAATATTTCATAAGATCTAGGCAAACAAAGAATGGAATACTCATCACATAGGTCTAAAGCCAAATGGTGAATAGCTTCTCCATCAGTTGTCTAAGTCACATGTCGATAATATATCCCAACAAAAGTTGTTTTCACTACTAACAGTGATCACTATTTAAACTAGTTTAGGATTCACAAACTCTTATCATGCAAGATAGAGTGCAATCCCCAAAAAATATTTAGTATTACAAAAATAGTAAAACTAGAAACCACTCCTGTATGAGTTGGTTTGTCAAAATAATAACGAAGTTTTATAAACATAAAAGAACGAAAATATTGAATAATAAAGAATATGATCAAAGATGTTTTCTCCATGTAATCAACAACATAATCATCAATTTCCTGTAGATAGAAAATAATGCTAACCAATATTCAGAAACAGACTGGCTACATAATCATAGATTCTGTAGCTAGTCTTATTATTAACAAAGGAAATCAAAATTAAATCTTCCTATTTTGATTTTTCATAACAGAATGAAATAAAATCAAACACAAATATTTTTACCATTAGAAATTAGCAAATGAAGGATCGAACAGTTTCAAATTTATGATGGCTTTGAAGTTGGTTGTATTTTTTATGATTATATTACTGGATCTATTGGGTCTTTTATTTGCTCACTCTATACATGCTTTCAACTCTTGGTTTTCTTGTTCTAGTAAAGCATTGTGAGCTTCCAAATGTTTTACTTGTGCCTACAACAACGGAATGTCCCTGTAATAGTGTTCTATCCAATCTAAGAAAGTGTCACAATGCACTGATGCTATAGCAGACTGATGTGGAATGTATTTAGCAATGGGTTTTTCCTGTTTCCCTGTGGCTTGTTTCAAGTCATGGATAATGCCAGCAAAAATTTATTTTCCTTTGAGACACAGAGGTAATCTAGAGACAAAGTCATACTATTCAACTTGACCAGTAGTATTGTTCCCGAGACATTGGTTGTCTGGATATTCCTGAGAAAGGAAATCATTTATCTCTTGGTCTAAAAAGTGATCATTGACCTCGATCGTAGAGATCGATCTCAAATGATCCTTTTTTCGATTCCTTAAATTCCTAGAAATCAATCGACCAGACCTCTTAATCATAAAATTCAAATATGATCTTTTCTTTTTCTTACCCTTACGAATTTTCCTTACAGTAGATTTATCATTATGGTTCTGATTATGTTCATTCGCAAGCACAAGGGAAGATTTTTCTTTTAATTCTCCCACTACATGTTCCAACGATTTTCTGGGCGAAAACATACATCGTGATTTCTTAACCACGAGATTTTCAAAGAAATAGACATAGATTCATTAATTTCACATCCATCAAGTGAATTGAAACCCTGAGTTTCGGTCAAGGGACCATCAAAACTAGGATTCAGATTCAAAGTCAGGTTCACTGTATTTTCAGCCTGGGAGAAACCATTTCAGCTCAGGAAACTCTCCCAATTGTCCCTGATTTGTGACAGGTGGGATAACAACAGTGTTTTTATAATCCCATGATGAAAGAGGCTCGAAAGAGAGTTCATTCTCTGACTCTTAAAGAGTTTCGACATTTTGTATAGGCTCATTAACATGTAGAATGGCATGTTCAATTCAAACCTTATGAATAACATAAGAAGTCGAACGTGGTATAGAAATACCAAACCATACCGGCCTTCGCATGTTATAAATTTCTTCAAAATAAAAATAAGGTCATGCCATCTAGTTTTCAGGAGGTTAATAGGAATACCTTTAGGGAAGCAGGTAGACTCGCGAGAGACCATGAACAGGTTCCATGGAACATCCTCCATTTTGGAATTTTGAAACCACTTTTCACTTGCCCACGGGAGTCCTGTTGCTTGGGCGATAGAGTCTTCTGTGACCTCCAATTGCACATCCCTGAACTTGGCCCTAAATCTATCAAATGTCTGGGCGAAGGCCTGTGCAACTGCAATGTTGTAACCATAGAATTTCTGGAGGAAGATATCCCAACCATGAGCCTTCAAATCATCAATGGCATCATCGTGGGAAAGAAGAGATTTACAATTGTTTGGTTCTATTTGAACCACAGGGGCCATGGCCACTGTGAAAAGGACACAAAACATATCACAAGAGGTAGGTTTCGGCCTCCAATAAATGAGTAGCAGAGAGAGCTATGTGAAAACTAAAATGGCCCAAAAACTAGAAAGTTTGGAGACTACCATGCTGTGAGAACTTAAGTTTAGAGATACAAGGAATCGAAGGGAACACATATCTAAGAGCCATTACACATAATGAGTATCAAACACTTAATTACCATCGAATGCCAATTTGAATAATGAATGGTTTCATTAATGCACCAGATAGCAAGGTGAGGTGTAGTCGTGGGTACAACAGACCTATACCCAGCAACATGAAAGTGGATATGATTGTTGAGAGCATGGAACACATATAGAAAGTTAATCCAATGTTTTGTGCATTCATACACTTCAAATAATAAAACCAAATGATCAACCATAGAACCAATTAAGTCATAATACCCACAATACATAAAAAATGTGATAGTGAATTAATCAACGAGTTTATAAAACTTTAAGCTTAGCAACATATGGGTGCCTTCAAAGTGAAATTTCTTAGGTAGAAACTACAACTACAAAATCATTACCAGAACCAAGTTTTATATTTAAATTCATGCTTACAGTCATGAATTTTAAAACAAAACAAACAAAAATTTAAACAAAAAAACGCATAAGATAAGTTTATCCCAATTATCACCTCGAAGAGTAAAAACATAAGCATTTATAAATGTAAGGAGGTGGTAGCTACATAAATATATAATCTCTTTGTGATGATTTTAATTGTGATAAAAATCGATAGAATTGGTGGCTGCCAACAATGGTGACATGCTGGGTGAAGCAGTTATCTCCGCATCACCAAAAAATTTATGTTAGGCGCATAGATAAAATAAATTTTTAGAAACAGTTAATGATAGATCAAGCATTCCAATCATAACTCAGAAAATAACGCGGTTTATCATTTGATGTATTTATGTCTGAAGATGTAATCTGGTATCCTATTTAGATTACAGGTGTAGCGATGTTTATACAGATGACTTTGATAACGTTGACAGGGCCACTACTGCTAGCAAGCGTTCATAGCCTCGACAGTGATGTCATTTAACCCACTCTAGTACCTATATCCTATCCAAGAGTCATCCATTCATGATAAAAACATCTTCACACTTGATCAAATTAAAAGACATACTTGAGAATGTTCTCAAAATCAACATTTTTTCGCTGCCAGCGGGCCTGTTCAGTACCCCAACGAAGTTGCCTTGGTATCATGAGTGCATTTAACCGCTGCCAGCAAACTTGTTTAGTGTCCCGACGGGTTTGCAAACACTTCCCACACATTGTAGTGATTTCAACTCTATAGAATTTGTTTATAATTTCCAAAAACTTCATGATCTTCAAGAGAGCGGGGTGATACTAAAAATCTCATAGTTTGGAATAAAAAGTTTGATCATTTACAAATTATTTTTTTGTTTTGATGACTTCCATCATGATTTGGATAGTTATATTTCTGTTAAGAAATCATCTCTAGGATGGGGAAGCACACTGAGTTGTTCTCATTAAAATAGGGGTGGCGTTAGAAATTTGTTAAGGATAATCGTGTTTTCCTGTGATTTTAATGAGAAACCAGGAACACTATTTGAACAGAAACTTCCCTTTGCTGATATGAGTTTTATCACTTACTGCTCAAGTGCTTGAAAAGTTATCAACTGCTACTAAAGAATAAGAGTTTTGATTCCCTTCAATAAATGAAAAGGTGATTCAGACATAATTATTTAGAAAACAAATCAAAATCAAGCAAAATGAAAAGAACCAAAATCAAAAACAAAAAAGAAAATTAAAAGTATTTACAAGAGGGTGAATCTGAAATCATCAAGTGAAATATCTCTTGAGAGAGACTAAAAGAAAAAGAGAAAAATCCTTATTAATATGAGTGCAGTCCTACTCGTGGATCCTTGGGTTAGGGTTGAATTGACAATTCAAATTTACTTATCTCTTTACTTTTCATTTAAATTTGTCATGATAATTCTGCGTTTTTTAAAAGAAATGTTCAATGAAAAGATGAGAGAAAAGGGTCAAAGTGGACTTCCATGACAACGGTCATATTATGGTTCTCTTGGTGCACCCACTTGTGTTCATAAATTCATTATTACAAAGAGAAACAGTGAGAAATAAAAGTAAAGGAAACCTACTCCTAAACCTACTCTAACTACTAAATAGATCAAAACGCTAAGTAAAATCGTATATCTAGTGCAACCATAAGAGCATATTTAATCCTGCAAGGCGTAGAAAGTCGAAAATCAGAAAAAAAGAATGTAGTATTTACAAATACAAAAGAATTGTTTTATGCTTACCTCCTATATATTCATTTAAAAACAAAGCAAGCACAACCTTACCATTCTTTTGAAACTTCTTGATGTATGAATCCTGCAACCATTCTACAATCTTGTCATGTTATGGGTCATAATGGCATGGAAGAGTGTAAGTAAGTTTGGAAAATTTGTCAAGATTATGGGGACTTGACATAACCTTCAGCTGAGGCCGAAGTGCCCCATCCTCTTGACAATTCTCCAAGTGTTCGTCAATTTCTTCACATGGAGGATCTAAAAGAAATATGTCATGCTTACTTCCTAGATATTTAGGTAAAAAAAAAGTAAGAACAATTTTAGTTTTATTATGAAGATGTTTTAGATACGAATCTTCAAGACATTCTAAGATCCTTTCACAAAAATTAGGATGCAAACTATGACTTTGATGAAATGGATATATCAAAGGGGAACACATCATAAGAGGATTCATGAAATCAATTAGATTATTGGTTTGAATGATTCCTTTGATGAGGTTGATTGTTTCAAAATGTGAATCATAAATACTAAAATTTGAACTAATCAAAGAATGAATATGCAATGTAGAATATTTGATCTCCATAAGAATGAGTGCATTGTCTCTTTCAAAAATAAATCGTGTAAAATCCTCTTGCAACATGTCATTTTTCCATGCGAGTGACGAAAGTGAAAGAGCGTCAAATACAACTTCATAAATGTTACGTTCGGAATTAATTTCACCAAGTTTTGGCATATCAAAAATATTTGATTGTGATTGCAAAGTGTAAGAGAGTGTGGGTAAAGTATCAAGTCCACCAGAATCTAATAAGACATTGAGATATAAAGAGTAAAAGGAATAAAAAATAAGCACATGAAAAGAATCTCTTGAGCTATGATATTTAACAATGGTATTCTCAAGACATTCCTCTTCACTTTCCTTAAAACTTTCACTCTATTTTGGTGATAAATCCTTCAACATAATATGATCATCTAAATTTTCGTCATGTATGATAGATAATTCAAAACTTTCGTGACAAACATCTAATCTTTCCTATTGATAAGGTACGATTTGAGGATGAAGGTTTAAGGTTTCTTCTTCCAATTGCAGATCTAAATCTCTAACTAGTTTCATTGGAATGTTAGAATGCTTAAGATCATTTTCATCACCTAAGTGTTCTTCAATAACTGAATTTAAATACTGATTAGAGAAGGAGTTAGAAGAATATGGAAATTCACCTTGAACCAACATCAAATTTTCTTCCATGATGGTCGAGGACTGAAAATACAATGATTCAAAGGAAAAACCAATTTGATTGTCCGTAAGAAACTTTTCAATAGATTCTACCTACCTTGCTTGTTCAAAAATATTGGATGGATTCCTCTCATTCTGTGAACAAAATTCTTCTCACAATTGAGTGATAGAATTTGTAACTGATTCATCATTCATGATTGAATATGACTAGATGAAAGGGACGCAAGCATCATAGAGTATATTTAGTACAAATGACATGTCATCGAGATTAAATTTACAGAGAACATGATGGATTCTTTTCGAAAATACTTCTGGAGATGAATTGTCATTGATTAGCAAAGTCTGAAATTCTTCACACAATTGATTGTAATCATAGATTTCAAAAGCATCTAAATATTCCTCTACAAATTGAAACCAATAAAAAATGTGATATGCTGGAAAAGACTCAAACCAATGTTTAATCAGACCCCTAAAAGTAAAAGCGAACAATCTGCATAAAACCTTTAAATCAGAAATATCATGCTTGATGCAACTACACCAAAACTTGTTAATGTGGTTTTTAGCATATACATCCCCCCTACCATCAAAGGTGAGTTTGGAAAAGCAAGAGACTGTCTCATTGGGAATATCAGGTAATGAGAAGTGGAAAGCATATTCCAACACAGTGATTTGGAGAGCCATGGGGAATTAAATATATTTAAAATAAAGACTCCCACAAGGCTAGCTTGTCAGTCTGGACCTCTTTTTAGCGCCATTTGTTGACGGACGTAAGTGACACAGCATCAACTGGAAGGTCAAATCCAGACTGGGGTTATCTAAATAACCCAATCCGTTTAGAATGAAATGGCCTGACGGGTTTAATGATTCTGTTGGCCAACTAAAGTCCTAAAAATGATAAAAGAAATGAAACTAATGTAAAAACTATGATACTAAGAATATAAGTTTAATAATTACAGGTATCATAATAGAAACATGAATAGGTGCAAATAATTATAAACAGTGTATATACAACTTGCAAGATTTACTTGATATCTTGTGAAACAGATGTCCTTGAAAGTGTTTATAAAAGAGATAAATAAAGCACATACATTTTTCTGTTTTTTATTCAATATCTAAAAACCTAAAACTAATGAATATTAGGGAAATATAATTGAAATAAGAATATATAAACATTCAAATCTAATTCGTTCTATCCTTATTTCATTATTAAATAATTTAACTAAATGAAAACTAACCTGTAACTAATCGATTAAATTGAATTTATCGTCCTGTGTAATTCGAGCTCCTAATTGTCCTGTTTATGAGGGAAACCTGTAACATAACAGTGGTAACACTCCTAGAACAAACTCAAAGATGCATTGGAGTAAGAATATAACAACATAATGATAAATACACAGATCTGGTGATCTTATGATAATCAACACTTATAAAGAGAGGAAACTCAATTCACAACATTAATATAATCCATCATTTAATATCTAGAATAAATCGACAATAATTAAATGGCAGATTGATCGCATATGTAAAATGGAATAACAAATTATAGACAACATTTAAATAATTACTAATATGAAACACCACATGATAACCAGACTAAAGTTGCATTGAGCATAATAATATTTCATAAGATCTAAGCAAACAAAGAATGGAATAAGCATCACACATGTCTAAAGTCAAATGGTAAATAGCTTCTCTATCAGTTGTCCAAGTCACATGTCCATAATATATTCCAGCAAAAGTTTTCTTCATTAATAACTGTGATCACTATTTAAACTAGTTTAGGATTCACAAACTCTTATCATGCAAGATAGAGTGCAATCCCCCCAAAATAGATAGTATTACAAAAATAGTAAAACTAGAAACCACTCCTGTATGAGTTGGTTTGTCAAAATAATAACAAAGTTTTTTCAACATAAAAGAAAGCAACTACATAATAATAGAGTGTATGATCCAAGATGTTTTCTCCATGTAATCAATAGCATAATCATGAATTTACTGTAGATAGAAAAACAAATTTGATATTCAGAAAATAATGCTAACTAATATTCAGAAACATATTGGCTACATAATCAGAGATATTGTAGCTAGTCTTATTATTAAAAAAGGAAATCAAAATTAAATCTTCCTATTTTTATTTTTCATAACAAAATGAAATAAAATCAAACACAATCATTTTTACCATTAGAAATTAGCAAATGAAGGACCGGATAGTTCCAAATTTATGATGGCTTTGAAGTTGGTTGTATTTTTGATAATTATATTAGCAGATCTATTGGGTATTTTATTTTATCTCTTTGTACATGCTTTCAACTGTTGGTTTTATTTTTCCAGTAAAGCATTGTGAGCTGCCAAATGTTTTACTTGTGCCTGCAACAATGAAATTTTCCTGTAATAACGTTTTATCCAATATAAGAAAGTGTCACAATGCACTGGTGCTATAGCAAACCGATGTGGAATGTATTCATCAACGGGTTTTTCCTGTTTCCTTGTGGCTCATTTCAAGTCACGGTTAATGCCATCAAAAAATTCTTTTCCTTTGAGACACAGAGGTAATATAGAGACAAAGTCATACTATTCAACTTGACTAGTAGTTTCGTTCCTGAGACATTGGTTGTCAGTATCTTCCTGAGCAAGGAAATCATTTATCTCTTGGTATGAACAATGATCATTGACCTCGATCGTAGAGATCGATCTCAAATGATCATTTTTTCAATTCCTTAAATTCCTAGAAATCAATCGACCAGACCTCTTATTCATAAAATTCAAATATGAGCTTTGCTTTTTCTTACCGTTACGAATTTTCCTTACAGTAGGTTTATCATTATGGTTCTGATTAGGTTCATTCGCAAGCACAGGGGAAGCTTTTTCTTTTAATTCTCCCATTACTTGTTCCAATGATTTTCTAGGCGAAAACATACATCGTGATTTCTTAACCATGGGGTTTTCAAAAAAATAGACACAGATTCATTAATTTCACAGCCATCAGGTGAATTGAAAACCTGACTTTCAGTCACGTGACTATCAAAACTGGGATTTACATTTAAAGGTAGGTTCATTGTATTTTTGGCTTGGGAGAAACCATTTCATCTCAGGAAACTCTCCTAATTGTCCACGATTTGTGACAGGTGGGACATAAACAATAATTTTATAAGCCCGTGATGAAAGATGCTCGACAGAGATTTCATGCTCTGTCTCTTAAAATGTTTCGACATTTTGTATAGGCTCATTAACAAGTAGAACAACATGTTCAATTCAAACCCTATGAATAACAGAAGCAGTTGAACATGGTATAGAAAGACCAAACCATAATGACCTTTGCATGTTATAAATTGCTTCAAAATCAAAATAAGGTCCTGCCATCTAGTTTTCACGAGGTTAATAGGAATACATTTAGGGAAGTAGGTAGACTCGTGAGAGACCATGAACAGGTTCCATGGAACATCCTCCATTTTGTCATTTTGAAACCACTTTTCACTTGCCTGCAGGAGTTCTGTTGCTTGGGAGGAAGAGTATTATGTGACCTCCAATTGCACATCCCCAACCTTGGCCCTAAGCCCATCAAATGTCTGTGGAAAGGCCTATGTGACCACAAGGTTGTAACCATCGAATTTCCTGAGGAAGATATCCCAACCGTGAGCCTTCAAATCATCGATGGAATCATCATGGGAAAGAAGAGATTGAAATTCATTTGGTTTGATTCGAACCACAGGAGCCATGGCCACTGTGAAAAGGACACAAAAGATATCATAGGAGGTAGGTTTTGGCCTCCAATAAACGAGTATAAGAGAGAGGTTTTTGCAAACTAAAATGGCCTGAAAACTAGGAAGTTTGGAGACTGCCATGTTGTGATAACTTAAGTTTAGAGATACAAGGAACCGAAGGGCATGGAGATCTAAGATCCATTACACAATGAGTATTGAACCCTTGATTACCATCGAATTCCAATTCGAATAATGAATGGTTTCATTAATGCATAGGACAACAGGGTGAGGTGTAGTCATGGGTACATCAGACCTGTAACCAACAACATGAAAGTTGATATGATTGTTAAGAGCATGAAACCCATATAGAAAGTTAATCCAATGTTTTGTGCATTCATACACTTCAAAGAATAAAACCTAACGATCAACCGTAGAACCAATGAAGTCATGATACCGATAATACATAAAAATTGTGATAGTGAATTAATCAATGAGTTTATAAAACTTGAAGCTTAGCAACATATGGGTGCCTTCAAAGTGAAATTTCTTAAGTAGAAACTATAACTACAAAATCACTACCCAAACCAAGTTTTATATTTAAATTCATGCTTACGGTCATGCATTTTAAAACAAAACAAATGAAAAATTTAAACAAAAAACCCCATAAGATAAGTTTATCCCAATTATTGACTTGAAGCGTAAAAACATAAGAATTTATAAATGTAAGGAGGTGGCAGCTAAAGAAATATATAATCTCTTTGTGATGATTTTAATTTTGACAAAAATCGACAGAATTGGCAGCTGCCAACAATATCTTACATATTAAATCCAAAGTACAAGGAAAAAGTGAAAGAAAAACTGGAAGGATGATACAAGCTAGTATAATCGAGCCCGTCTATGAATCTGAATGGATAATCCCAATGGTGGTGCAAGATAATAAAATGAGGGATATCATAATTTTTGTAGACTTAAGAAAGTTTAACGATGCATGGTTACATGACCCGTTCCCGATGCCCTTTACATATGAAGTATTGGAAAGCATAGGAGGATAGGGGGCATACTCATTCACTGATGTATTTTCAGGATACCATCAGATAAAGATTGCACTAGAAGATAGACACAAGATGACATTTATGATGGAGTGGGGAAGCTATCAGTACACAATGATGTCATTTGGGTTAAATAATGCACCTACTATGTTTTCTAGAGTAGTTGTCGCATCGTTTAAGGAGTTTATTCATCAGTTTCTTGAATTATACCTAGATGATTGGACTATATTTACCCTATTAAAATATCACATATAAAATTTAAGGTTGATGCTTGATCGATGTAGACAATATCATATTTCGTTAAATTTTAAGGTGTATTTTCTGCGTACCGTTTCAGATATTATTAAAACACGTAGCATGCAAGCAAGGTTTATTAGTTGATCTGTCCAAGATAACAGTAATTTTTAATTTTCCACCACATGAATCAGTATGAAAATTGAGAACAACATTAGGTCATACAGGTTACTACCAGAAATGTATTAAAGGCTATGCACAAATTACAGCTCCAATGGAAAATTTACTGAAGAAAGAAGCTAAGTTTGAGTGGAACAAATATTGTGAGAAGGGTCTAGATGCATTAAAATAGAAGTTAGTAATTGTGCCAAATCTGGTATTTCCATATTGGAAGGAAGAGTTTTACGTCCATGTGGATGCATCATCGATAACGCTCAGTGCAGTTTTATCCCAACCTAGGGAAGAGGAGTTAGATCATCTTATTGATTTTGCTAGCAGGACATTTCTTGGCAATGGTTTATGCTTTGCATAAGTTCAGACATTATCTGTTGGGATCCCACTTCGAGATGTATACAGACCATTCCGCATTCTGATATCTAGTGAACAAACCAGTGTTGGGGGGGAGGATTTGCAGATGATTTTGTTTTCTATAGGGGTATGATTTTCAAGTTATCTTGAAGCCAAGAAAACTGAATGTAGGACTAGATCATTTGTCACTGATTCTAATAGGGAAGGATCCAGGTAACCTAGACGATATCTTACCAAATGCACATTTTTTTTCAATCAATATGGTAGATGACCAGTTTGTCAAAATTGTCCAATAATTGAGCACAGGAGTGGCTCCATCTGAAATGAAAATATCCCAGAAGAAATAGATAGTGGTCAGATCAACATATTATCGGTTGATCACAGGAAACTTATATAAGTTAGTCATAGATGGGATACTATGACGATGTGTCCTAGAACACAAAATACCCATGATTTTAGTAGAAGAACATGATGAAATTGCAAGAGGACAATATGCAGGAAAATAAACAACGCTGGAGATATTGTGCACAAGGATATGGTGGCCTACCCTCCATAAGGATGCAAAGTAATTTTCCATAGCTACGATGTTTTCCAAAGAGTAGGAAAACCATCGTGAAGGGATGAGATTCCCTTGAATCTGCAAGTTACCTTGTAGACGTTTGACAAATGGGTTGTGGAATTTGTTGGACCAATTAACCCACCAACAAGAAGAACATGAGCCAGATACATAATTACCACGACAAACTACTCGACAAGATGGGCAGAAGTGGATTAAGTTAGATTGCAGCATGAAGACAACTGTCAGGTTCTTGTTTGAGAACATAGTTACAAGGTTTCGGTGTCCTAAAATACTTATGATCCACCAGGGGACTTTCTTTTTTAGCAAGAAAATTGCATCAATAACAGAATAATTCCAGATACAACATTGAAAGAGAACTCCATATCACCCACAAACAAATGGAAGGGTGGAGGCCTTCAACAAGATATTGGAGAATGTACTAACCAAGTTTTGCAACATAGGGCGAGATGACTCGGATTTAAGGATCCCTGCAGTGATTTGGGATTAAAGAACTATATGCAATAAGTTTATAGGAAAAACACCCTTTATATTAGCATTTGGTCAAGAAGAAATCATTCCCATGGAGTTTCTTTGATTCAGAATATTTTCAGAATGAAATGAAAGCAGAGATATTACAATGAAATACACATAAAAAATTCCAAAAACAAAGAAATACAACAATACATGATTTCTATTAATGAAAGAAATGTACATAGACTATAAAAATATAGAGTACAAGACTCACTAGAATGGTGGCATATTTATCTCTGAGAAGAGATGTGACAGCTATGCTCATTCACAAGAATTTGATTATAATGAGGCTCTGAAGGCCTTTTTATGATAAACATGAATGCCAAACCCTAGACATCCAAAAACCTAACCTTAGGAGATGAAGCGCCAAAATTCATGTGGGCCTTTTTGGGGTAAGTTAGTACATTAACTTCCCGAGGTCGTGAGCTTTGCATACGATTTCTATTTTAGGCATGTGATAGCCCGCTGGAAAGGTATTTTCAAGAACTACACATTATTCCATCAAACTCTAACTCTGACTACAGTTTGACTGTGGAAAGCCAAGAAAACATTTTTTAGATCCCCAAAACGGCCTTGGAAGTACAAAAATATGTACATACATGAAAAACTCCAAAATAAGTCAGTTGGAATAGGTGGAAGGCTACCAATATCCACCTGGATGTTGCGTAGGGATTCAATATACCCTCGGAAGTGCAAAACCCACAATTACAAAGAAATTTCCTTATTATAGAGAAACATGATGAATTGAAAATTGTTCAGATGAGCCAGTTGGAAGTTGGAACAGGTGGATGGCCTCTGATATACACCTATATCAATCATCCCCCCTTAGGAAGAAATGGTATCCATTGCGTTGAGTGCCTAAACAAGAGGGGAAACTGTTTTCTAAATATGAATCTTAGTGAACTGCTTGCCTTCTTGGAGAGGTTTCATTGCTTGGTATATGGAAGGTTGTCATGAACTTGCTGTTGGTGGGGTTGCAGTTGTTCCACCAACCTATTGTCTCTAGGATTGATGGGGCATTGTGTAGGCATCATCGTAGGTGAAGAAAAAATTTCTACAATCTTGTTCTACTGGATAGAAGGTTTTGAGGTTGCAGTTGTTGCAGGGGCCATTTGTGCATCCTTTAAATAGACTGTGAAGAGGATGAATTTTTCAGTATGATATATTACCTTCTGACATTGTTTTGGTGGAAAAATATTTAGAACTACCTATGGTATCTTGTAGAGATGACCCCCCTAGAGTAATAATGACAATATGAGGTCAAGACTCATAAACAAAACGATGTTTCCACATATATGTTTGGCCAAAAATAATATCACATACATCAAGAGGGGAAACATCACAAAATACCCCATCCTTGAAGGGCTAGATGCACTGCTAGCTGACACAAAGATATCATCTCTAGTGAATCCACTCAATGTTGTATGTCTATGGGTGTGGTGTTGTCGACAACCCCAATTGTTTGATGACCTCATCTGAGATGAGGTTATTCTGGTTTCCTCTATCAACAATGAAATGTAACGGGGTCCCATTCACCCACATCTGTGAATGGAAGAGGCACTCCCCCTCTTTAGGATATACTGGTTCTTTTGGTTTAATTGTTTTGGTCGCGACAGTAGCAGTGGGGTCTGCATCAATGATCTATCTTTTTTCAATATTTTCTGGATCAGATTCTGAATCAGGGTTCGGATCCTTATCTTTGAGCTCAGTCACCAATGACTGTTTCGAGTGCCATTCATCGGTGTTGTGCTAGGGTATTTTTACACCTGGATCATTCTTGTACCATGTTGTTGCATTTCTACAATGACCGACCTTACAAATTTCAGCGCAGTAGAAGAAATATCATCATAGCTACTAGTGCTAGAGGAAGACTGGTTTATCGCATGATTCCATCAAAAAATACAAAAATCATGAGAAAAGGCATGGCATGATAGAAACATCAAGAAAAATAAGTTCCAGACAAGAAATCTAATACTGCTTTATGAAAACAAGTTCTTACAATACCCATGAAAGTTCAGGATGCACTATCTAGGACCATACGTGATCAGATATGTGATTGGTGAAGGTGTTGTTTAGTTAGAGAAATTAGATGGACAACTCGTGGAAGGAATAGTGAATGGGAGTCGTCTGAAACTATATAGGGACTGTTGTAGGAAAATCTCCCTGCGGACAGGTAGATTTCCTCAAAGAGCTAGACCCTAAACTCTAAGACAGAAAGTGCTTAACATGGACACTGACTTCCTTTCAAATATATAAAAACTAATACATTATAAGGAAGGAGAATAGAAGTACCTCTTTATCGACGTTTGTCCCTGCACACTCCGAGTTGAGCTCCAATCTTTCGCTCCTCGACGAGCCTTGTAGACAAACAAAGTATGACCACTTCCTACTCTATTGATATTAGCTTGAAAACAGATCTATCTATCAACGATAAGTTCATGTGAGATCAGACACGAACTAGAAAGAAACAGGTCAAGTGTGTCATGTTAATGAGAATAATGACAAGAGTACTTACAATCGTAGATGCAAATGCGACAGCTTCATCAAGTCCTCTTTGTCTAACCCTTGCTCGAAAGATCCACAACCTGGATGATAGCAGCTTCACTGATCACTCTCCTTTGGTTGACTGTGTGTTTCCTATGAGATCATAGGTTTCATGCTAGCAATTCTTCCCCCTTTTTACCATCATAGAGCCTGCTTATATAGGTTAAGAGAAGCTTAACCTCTTGAGTTATCTTTAGAATAAGTTGAGGAATCCCCTCCTTAGATCAGGGATCTCTTGATGGAACCAAGAATTTGAATGCAACTCCCTTCTAAACTTGAGATATCCTCCCCTTATTCTCCTCAACGGTCCAACCACTGTCTCAAATTAGATAGCGCTCCCTCAAAAGGGGCATCAGGGCGCTATAACTCTCCCTAGGAGGCTCAAGGGGAGCGCCAACACTCTAAGGATGGGTATAACTCCTTCAAAGAGGTGGTTTATTGTTATAACGCTCCCCAGTAGCTTGTGGGGGAGCGCCAACGCTCCTAAGGATGCCATAGGGGAGTGCTCTCCTTCAAAACCCTATTTTAAGGGCTCCTTGCAGGTGATAAGAGTTCTGTGACTTCAATTAATCATTTTCCCTCCTCCAAATCAAGTGTATAAGATATTTTAAGTGCCTCCTTAGTGTCATTATTATGGTAGTACGCTTGAACAACATTTGCGACACTTGTGAACAACTTGTGACACTTGCGAAAGTTATAAGGAACATGCGACACTTACGACAGTTGAGAGGAACATGTGACACTTATCAAATTGAGTAATATCGATGTGTAACAAGGAGGATCGTCCTTCCGTGCACTAAAGGAACTACGCAAGTTGAAGTTGTACCATAGTGTACTATAGGAAGAAAAAGACAAAAAAAAAAGATAAGGAAATAAAACAAGGAAAAATTACAAAACAAGTTAAGGGAAGAGATCAGAAATGGTAGAGAAAGAGAATTCCAGGTTATAAGTAAAGAGGAAGAGAAAGAAACTGTTGCAAATAAGAAGAAGAGTAAATAGAAGGAAACCTAGATGAATAAAACAATATTGCACAGAAGGAAGAGATCAAGCAGAGAGATGATACTACTTATATGACAGCTAAGATAATTTAACACACTCCATGACAGGATGTGCAATAAAGAGTTATCATGACGATGAAGTAGTGGTGATGCGTAACATTAAATACAATATATATTGACCGATTGCAAAATCAAACGGAGAATCCGTCGAAGATACGAAGTGATGGAGCAATAAAAGGAGGTAATGAATGACAACCATTAGTGGATTAAACAAAGAGTTTAGGCACGAAAGGAAACTACAATTGGAAATGAAGTATAAAATTACGCAAGGAAGTGCATAGTAAAAAACCAATAGGAAAATCATTCGAAATTGATTTCAACCGAAAGAGGGTGGGAATGAGTGTGACGAATATTTTTACAGGATGGTCGATTTATACTGGAATATGTTGAAGGAAATAGCATTATTGCAAGACATGGGAGAAATTGAGTATAAGTATAATTATATGAGACTGGAAGTATGGATGCATAGAGCCATCTCACTATAAAATAAGTGAAAAGGGAAAGCCATTATTTCTTATTCATTTGAGATAGGTAGAAGAGTCGAGTGTTAGATATAATCAAAGTGTAGTGAAGAGAAATAATGGAGGGTAGATGATTTGAGTAGGGTATAACAAAGGAAGATGGCACCACCTAAAGCCACAATATAGAGTTTTAACCAGGTCGCAGTGTCGGTGCAAAATAAAGTCCCACAAACAACAGTAATCTACCCCAGTCTAGCAAACTGTCCCATAACTAGACTACACAAAACAAAAGGTAACATAAGAGCATACGAGAAGCTAAACGAACTAGTGATGCATCAATAAGGAGCATAGGAACATGAAGAACACAGAAAGATGAATTTATACAAATAAATGACCTGGGTATGATGATAGTTATGATACTCAACAAACAAGAAAACCATCTACCAAAATTAAAGATGAAAGTTATGAAGGAATTCCATGCTTATTCAACTCGATCATTGTCAAGGAAGAACGTCTTAAGTTAGCAAGAAATGTGCATATTGTAGGATAAATTTGCAAGTGTGACGCTTGTAACAATGAAATATACCTCTGAAGAATTCATGGTGCACTGGAAGTAGGCCTATGTGGCTCGGGATGAGCCACAGGTGAGTGTTGGGGGCATGTTAGAGAGGAATGTTGGATACATTTTGGGATCTACACCAAAATTAATTCAAAGAATAAAAGGGATTTAGAATATTTATGAAAGGGCCCAATGGAAGTGGACTTCAAGGAGTCAAAGAGAACAACAAAAGGATGTGTGAAGGAGCAGCGCACAAAAGGAGGAAAATGGTTATAAACGATTGGGTTTTGAGGGACACTTTGTCCAATTTTGTAATGGGCTTGTCTGAGACACTTTGTCCATTTTTTTAAAGGGCTTAGCCCTATTTCTATGTATAAATATGTAATGAGGGGGTTCGACATAAGATCATATGAGAAGAGATATGAGATTTGTTTCTAGTGATTTTTGGGAAGGGAGTTGAGGGAAGGAATAAATATAAGGTATGAATGATGAGTGAACTTGCACTAAAGCATAATGACTAGGCAGGTTTGGTAAATAATATTGTTGAATATTTTGTAGCACAGTGCGCAATTGTAGGAGAAATATCAATGAATAATATAAGAATCCAATCGCTGTGGACGTAGCCCAAGTTGGTTGAACCATATAAATCTGTGTGTTGTGACCTTTGGATGTTGTGATGTTTAATGTTATGGCATGAATTTATTGTTTACTTATGGTGTTATAATGTTGTGCACTGAAGTATTTAATAATTGAATGAATGTTTAATGAGAGAATGTCACGTTCAGATTAGGTTGAATGTTGAATAATTGTTAAGTAATGAGAACTGCACACATGAGTAAATGAGAGGTTGAATTCCTTGCTTCCCCTCAACACTGCAGAACCTTGTTTCTTCCAGCCCCTCTAGATTCCTTGGGTGATACTTCACTTTCTCTGCAGGTGATGCCGAAAGGGCTAGTGTCTAAAGGTTTTGTTGGTATTTGAATGATTAACCCTGGGTTTTCCCCCTACATGCCAAAAATCAAACAAGAGATTCACTATCATATTAAAGTGAGTTGAATTATTCTTTTTCATTTGCATTATCAATTGGTGTACCTAATTAGTGGAGATTTATTCACTTCATTAATAATTTTCTAAGTTGATTATTAATCAAAGGAAGCTATATGAAAAATGTTATTAAATGAAAAAATAAACATGTTTTATCATCACTCATATTTTCGTTTTATTTAATATTTGGCAATATTACAAGGAACTTAAATATTCCCTGAATTTAATGTGTTTCCATCAACTTGTAGAGAAGCACATCAATTGTTGGTCAAGTTGGGGATTGAAAATAAGAAAATTCATGAATGTAAAAATGATTGCATTTTATATAGAGTTAAATATCAAAATAATTAATGATGCAACAAATGGAAACAAAAAAGATAACATACTAATGTACAAGGCCCTACATTTCCATATAAGGTGTTATGAAACATGCAAATTACACCTAGACTTCAACAATTTTTTCATTGAAATTCAAATTCACAATTTATGTAATGGAATTTTAGGAACAAGAGTAAATATAGTTTAATGCAAATTCCAACAAACTCCAAAGTAATGAAACACATAGAGGAATAATGGCTAGGAAAATTCAAAGATGAACCATGCAGTATTAGGTTTGACCTTGCAATAGATGGATTTTTTCCTTTCTCTTTCCTATGATTAAATTACATTTTTTTTTCTAGTTGGATCGATAATATACAATATTTATTCTCTCATGGCCGACTGTTTGAAAGGACCACTTGATGTTAATTCTCATTGTTTAAAAAAAAAACATGATGTAAAACAAATGGATGTCCATATTGCACCTTGATAAGATGAAATTGTTATGGAAAAGTATAAGAATGTATTATATATCATATCCTCCATCAAACAAGGTGTTTATATTTTATGGTGTACTTTGTTAGACTACTCATGATTTCCACAGACTTAGTGTTTGTTTAGGTAAGAAAAAATGTGTATATATTTATATTTCATCAATTATTTGTAGTTCAACCTATGTAGAACTAATAAATTATTATATTTGCAATAATAAACATGAGTTGGTTATTAAGTTACAAGGATTCAAACAAGGGGATATTCACATGTCCAAGATACAAAAACCAATTTGAGGGGTGGTATTCTAAATATATACATAAAATTATTTATGCAAACAATAGGGTTTTACTACCACAAGATCATAGGTTCAGAAATCATCTCAAGTATCAATTTGATGGATACATTGAAAATAGAGTAAATTCCAAGGTTATGAGTATAACTAATTGGATTAAGAAGTAGGAATATATTGAATTGAAATCTTGGAAATATTTTTTTTTATGTTATTCCTAGTGTTGTTATTATTATGAGGATCGTCACTTAAAAGACTAAATAGGTTGTAATTGATATGCCAAAAGGAATTAAGAGGAAATCCATATTCTATGAGCTGTATTAATGGAATGGTATATTAATATCATATGCTATGCACATTTTGAAAATGTCTCATCTCATATTATATATTTCAACATATATTGATTGAAGATTAGGACACCTTATCATCAAGGAGAGATATTTCTCTTTAACATTGGAAAATTTGATAAATTATGCTTGTGACCAAATAAGCATATTATATATTTCAACATATATTGATTGAAGATTAGGACACCTTATCATCAAGGAGAGATATTTCTCTTTAACATTGGAAAATTTGATAAATTATGCTTGTGACCAAATAAGGAAAATGAAACATATGTCAAACCTCAATGGATTTTAAAAACTAAAGAGATATACCAACGGAAAATCTCATCTATTTAATAAGGACACTTACTGGCTATGGGTTATCATTAAATAAAGATTTTATAGTTGATGGATATATCACAACAATTAAAATACATAATTTCATGAAATTATTTACAACATTTAACTCTTTTTATTATCATTTAATGTTTAGAATATGTTCATTATTTTGTTAACATTATACTAATCAACTTTAATAATCTAGTTTCGCAACATATAATTTAGTTTCACAACATATTCTGACATTGGCAATTAGGGGTGATTCATGACTTAATATCGACTAAAATAATTCCATAAATCAATTTTCAGCATTTATAAGGTATTAAGTACAAAATGTGTGTGAGAGAGAATTTCATTTTAAAAATGACTAAAAATCATACTAATTTAATTTTAATAAATAAGATGGTTAACCTCCAAAGAGATCCATAAATGAAAAATACTAAGATAGAAGAAAGAAATTGCAAATATTATATGTGTATTTAATAAAGATCTCCCTACAAGTTTCATAGACCAATAGGTCCATTTACTTATACACCGAGATGATGGTATTGAAGTGGAAGGTGTCCTAACAATGAGGTGGATGCTTTTTTTTAATAGGAATATGAAAACATTAAAAATATATGTCTGAAAAAAGGTACATCCAAAGGGTTGCATGGCTAAAGGGTATAAGGATAGCATAGCTAAAGGGTATGTATTGAATGAAGCATTTTTCTACATATGTGAATTCCTTGTTAAATATTTTGAAGATGGATTATTATTATGAAACAAAGAATGTGAATATGCATATGTGAATTTTTTGGTAAAGTTTTTGAAGATTTTTTGGTAAAGTTTTTGAAGATGGATTATTATTATGAAATGAAAAATGTGAATATCATATAAAATCCTCAATAATTAGTGATAAGTAAATTTATGATCAATGTAATTATTTTTATGTTTTTTTTTTTTTTAAATATTATTTTTAAATTTAAAAATTACAATTAAAGTTTAAAATTTGTGTTGATTTTTTAATAGGTGTTAATGAAATTATCGTTCTTGAAAATTTAATTACATACCACATGGATATTATAAATATATGGGATGAATTTTATAATATAAAAAGAAACATTAGTTAGAAGTAAGGAGAAAAGTTAAAGGATAAATTGAATCCATGGAATACTCCGCTTCTCACTAATCTTAATGGAGAATGGAGCAAATATTACACATGGAAATGATTCAAATAAATTCAAAATTGAATAAGCGAGTTGGGTATATATTTAAACATATTCTAAAGAGTAGATGATAAAAGACAATATTTTGATTGTGTCCTAGTTGATTTGATTTCAAGTAATGAAACTCAATTAATTGAAAAGATAAAAATATTATTGAAATCCGAGAAATTATTGAAATGGGTTATTAATGATTTGAATGTTTTATTTTCAAATGTAAATGGTGTGAAAAAATTGAGAATAAACACAACAAATTGTTTTTCATATATTCT
>SNQJ01S0060405.1:19936-42259 GCA_010110895.2 Picea sitchensis
ACAGAAATATAAAAAGGGGAATTTTTTACAGGTTATCTAAATTTATGTACGCCTACTTTAATTACAGATGAATCCTCTTCATTTACCTCTTTAGAGAGATTGGCTACAACATAAGATTTTCCTTCCATGAATTGTTTTAGATGCCTCTATTGTTCAGGGAAGACAACCATGTCCAGAAGGGTGTCATCTGCTTTGATGTTGGCCAATTGATTTAGAATATTGTATTTGGAAGAAGGGAGAGAGGAAGTAGTTCCTTGACTATCAGGAACCTTAGGAACATGAACAGTAGAAGCTAGTGAGGATGAGATCGGGCTAGAGGAATTACGGGGAGGATCATATTTTCCCTTGGGAGCATAGGATTTGTTACTAGTATTGAGGATCATGACATCTTCTGGATCTGCAAAATCTAAGACAACGATGGTAGTTTCTAGTATTTTACCAAATATATTAACTCTGGCGCTCTTCCTTACCTCACATGTGGTTTCCTCGTGATGTTCCTCGCAAAATTTACACCAACTTCGAGGCATGATAGCTTTAGGTTGAAAATTATTTAAAATTGGACTTCTAAAGGGTGGTGCAGAAGAGGTCGAAGCTCTAGGGGTGAGAGGGGAGACAGTTTCCTTTTGCTCATACGCTATCATACAATTATTCATGTCTTGGAGTAGCTGTAAGAGGGAAGACATGTCTATCTGTTTAATTGATTCTCCCTGAGGAAGACCTGTTATTTCAAGTTTTTCTTCATACTCTAAACAAGTATGTAGAGCAGAACCGAGCTTATCAATGTATTTTTCCTCAAGCCTATGACGATATGGGGAAGTTAATGCATGAAAGCGACTTGGTTATGAGGTCGAATGAGTTCAGGGATTTGATTGTATAACTTAGTGAAACGCAAGTTGAAGGATTTGTTGGTATCACCATTCTTATAGGCGATGTTATTGTACTCCCGGAACTACTCAACTGGGCTTTTAGATTTCCCATAGGTGGATTTAAAACAATAAACTAACTCCTCCCAAGGAGACAGAATCTTAGGAGGAAGGTCAAAGAAATTGATCGCAGACTTTCCTTCCAGGGAATTGACAAATAAGCGCATGCAAATGTCGTTGTAATTGGCTCCTATGTTGTGACAAGCATTAGAAAATGACACCAGGTATTCATTTGTAGTGACAGTGTTATTCCCCAAAAACCTAGGAAGATGCTCTTTGAATTTAGGAAGTGGACGAGTAGCAAGTGTTAGGTTAAGAGGAAAGGAAACATGCCATGGTGTGGTTGTCGCGTATTATTCAAACTGAAAAAGCCCATACTTTTTTATGACTTTGGTGGGATTTGTGGTAGATTGGATAGGGATATGGTGGCTATATAAGCTACCAATCACTGACGAAGATGACGACTGAGAGGAGGAAGCACTTCCAATGCACCAAAGCCACCACTAGATGCCATCTTGTGGATGATAGGTAAGGGAGATAAAGACGAACTGGATGAATCATACAAAGTTCTCCTTAGAGAACTTGTTGGGTTGATAACACCACGGTCCTTCTTCCTATTTCAGCAATAGGATTAATTTTGGGTGATAAGCCTCTTCTTCTCTTAGAAACACGAGAGTCTAAGGTCATGAAAGGAAGGCCAAAGATGAGGGAACAAGAAGGTTATTGCTGATTTATAGGTTGTCTTCATCTATCTTCCCAACATTCTTGGGCACTAATATCTTGTTCAATTGCTTCCCATGAATTATTAAGCTCAAACCGAGCATTAGCAATGTCTAAAATGGTGTTAAACAAATTCAAAGCAATGCTGGTATGATCTTGAATACCGGGCTCAATATTGGGCTGCCTTGCATCAACTACAGTCATTAAGAAATAAAACAATCAAAGAATCAATATCAGAAAATTAGATGTATTCGAGGATAATCGAGCATAAAAATCAACCAGAGAGATATTGAAGATCTCCCCATTATGGTCGCCAAATAAATGTTGAGGAAAAGATATGAAATGATCTTACTCAAACATTTTCATATCTCGCTTGGATAAAGAAACATAGACGGGAATATCACCATATGTTTATAGCCATCAAAATTGGTATCCTAATTCACAAGTATTGTTTACAAGTGTTTAGGCTAGTTTTTTTTATAAATAAAAGCTTGCTGAAAAATTCATCATTTATGTAATTTTCTGAACATAACAGATGCTGAAATAAATATAAAGACAGAAGTAAAGACACCAAGTCAATAATCAAAACATATGACACATAAAGAAATAGTTTATTTCATTCCAATTCATCATAATAAGCGTTCTCTTTACAAAATTTCCTGAGGAAGTTTTGGACCAAAGTCAAACTTAGACGTCCCCGATGAAACATACAAAAGGACTTCTGACAGAAAGTAAAAAACTAAACTTTAAAAGTTGTATCAGCTTGCCATAGATTGTTTCCCACTCAACTCTGCACAATATCCTTTGTCAGTCATGAAATCTAATTCATAAACAAACAAGTCTACACAGACTATCAAAGATAGTTTAACACCTCTAAAAAACAAGTGTCTGAATGATGTAATTCAACCTTGAATCTTGTTGTTTACAATAGGACCCTACTATCATAAAAAATAATTAGGCTTCTAATGAATTAAGGAATGAATGAAAACTAAATTATCTCAACAAAACTCAAAGAGCAAACCTTAGTATGCTTCTCCTATTCTCCTCTTGTTCCTCCTTTTCCTTTTTCCTTTAAGAAAATTAGAATTGTTTGAAGTAGTTGAACTACTTCTTTAGTTAAGTTAACCAAAACTCATCTGACTTTTTAGTTAAGGTGGAAAAGTAATAAAATCATAATTAGGGTTTTAAATAAATAATAACTAGTAGGTGGGACCCCTTGTGACTCCCTTTAGTTCTTTAACAATCATAACACAACTAGTTAATCAAACAAAACATCCCTCCTTGTGAATCCCATCATCACTTTCATATTTTGACAATTTATATCAATGATAATTGACATTATTTCCAAAAATATATTACTCATATATCAAAAAAATAGTGTGTTGTCCAAAATTTCATAAGTCAACTATTCTCAACAATTAATAAATAAAAACGTAAAATCCATATTTTCCACTCTGGGAGGCAATATTTCCGTTGTTGTTGTCGTCACCTCTTAATCTCTTTGAATTTTCCTTAGGCCGTGTGAAGCCTTTAGGCCTAATCTCATTGATCGCATGAGAGAAATCATCTCTCAAATGCATGCGGGAGGACACATATTTATCAGAGTTATTTGAGGGTGAGGAAGGGGCAGCAATGGATTTTCCTTTGTCAGGAGCATGGTGGGCCTTGGTTTTTAACCTTTTGAATGCATGGGAAGACTGTACTAGTGAGTGGACAAGGGAATCTTGGACAATTTGATTAATAGGTGGAGGAGCAGGTAGAGACAAGTTAGGCTAGCCACAATGTTGGGAGACTGTCGAGTGGAAAATCTCTTTCCATCTGTCATTTTCGGGGAATTTAGTTTGTAGTGAGACATGAGGAGGCATTGGGATACCAAGGGCCTATGGGGCTTGGAAGGGAGGCCTTTCAGGCCTAGGTTGGACCACTCCTTGCCCAATCTAGTTAAAAAATCCATCTTGAAATAATTGGCCTAACTCTTGCGAGTCTGCATCAAAGTGTATAGAGAATGTTGGCCTTCTAGGGCCCTTGTTCCAATTTCGTCTTCCTCGGTTACCCTAACCATGACTACCTCTACTGAAAAATATCATTCATGTATGCATTATTGATTAGCAAACGGTTTCTTTAACAACCATACATGAAAACACTTTTAAATATGAAATAAAATTTGGCTCAACAACATATCTGACTCATGCAATCCAATCCATACAAATCGTTTCATAGTTGTCAATGAGAAGTGGGTGAACAAGGGTTCTAGGATATGTGAGGGGTTGTATTGAGCGAAAAATGTTAAAATGAGGGGGAAAAAATCATGATTACTTCTCACAGACATTAAACAATCAACCGTATCGTAAACCAAAAGAATATATCACTGTAATTCATCTTTGCGACCCTTTAATTGTCATGATATAGAACTGATCTTAACTATAATTAAATTTTAGGAACAGGGAGTGGATAGTGAATATGGGAAGGCGAGGGGAATTGTAATTTGCAAAAAGTAAAATAATGGTAGGGAAAAGAGCGAATAATGTTCAAAAAACCAATTAAGTAATCCATAAAAACAATTATGTATTCAATACAACTATTCTAGCATCAACTAAACAATTACTATGTGTAAAACTTGTTCACTATCCCACATCCAATTTCTTTAAAAACTTTAAATTAACATAGTGTATAATCATACTCATAATCATCATGAATTTCACCCATATTGTTTAAAGAATTATGTTTCTTTTCATTTCCTTCCCTTTTATATTTAAAACAAAATTCAAAGGAACACATAGTCATATTGCTTCAACTTTGTTAAGCATATATAAAAATATCAACCACTCAACATAATCTATAAATCCTCAAATCAAACATAGACACAGGTCTTTCCTGAGTTGAACAGACTCTTTTAAAACATGCCCGATTCCATTCCTTTGACAAATTTAACAATTAAATTTACAATGAAACCATACTACCAAGAACCCCTGGTCATCTCTGATAGTGCAATAAAACAAAATGATGCATGATGTCGCCATAAATCATACACAATAGACAACCCAGTCACAGTCATCAAGTCTTCAAATTGCAGTAATCTAGCTCGGGGAAAATTAAACACACAACAACCACCAACTTCAAGCTCTAACATGTTGTAGGAACACATAGACCAACACATAATAAAAAGAGGCATTTATGTGAATGTACATTTATGCTTACTCTCAATCAAACAATTAAATAATACTGAGTTATCAATTCAACTTTCATAACAAAATGAGGCAACAACTATATGCCAATTATCATTTCCAATTACAAATCTCCAATCAACCTGATCAAACAGAGACGATCCAATAATCAAATCCACTGCCAATACTACTCAACCAGCTTATAACAGTCAACAAGATACTCGATAGGGTGCGACTGGTTTAGTTTATCAAAATTGGGATTTGTAACTAATGAACAAAATAATCAAGGGCTCGCTTAGTCACAAAACACAGGGAGACTAGAGGTCGACCATATTGACAGTAGGTGAGATACCCTCGAGAAAATCATGGTGGAGCCACAAGCCTCATAACCCTTAGCCTTGTAGAATAGGGTGACATTTCAACACTAGGTAGGGTAGACCACGATGCAGAGGAGCATAGTTTCTTACTAGAGAGCAACCAATACCAAGAACACACAGATTCATAACCCTCGTTCTCTTCTCAAGAGATGAACCAATACATAACAATGCATATGGAATTGCATACCCTAGGTACTACCAACAACCCTAAAGCATACTTCTTGGCATAGTGGCCACCCAATAACCAACTATGTTGGTGCCAATAACACAAAAAGTGGCCACGACCAGGTGGAAAGATATACAGTGACCAAAAGGAGTTAGAAACATACACAACAACCCCATAGCACTAAATACAAATGGGTATGGTTTCCATAACTATGAGGAGATGACCAACAAGGCTAAACAGAGTGAAACCCTCCAACAAAACCCATAAAGACAACAGATAGCCATCATGGTTTCCACCACATAGAACAACCAATGAAATCGCAACTTCAACCATTGATTTTTCCATTTGCAACGAATAACACACACAGTCATTCCAAAGAAAACACCATGCGTTTACACAGTTGTCAACCTCAAGAAAACACATACCAACACATTATTGAGCCAACGTTCATTTCACACACAGAGCAAATATATGGATGGGCGAAAGTAACCATACATGTAACCAATCGCCTTAAAAATGCGAGTTGGTCGAGAAGTTCCTTCCATGCTTGAATCTCAGAGCTTAACCACAACAAAACCAAATGAACAATAATGATGCTAGGGTGATGGACAGTGGGATAAGTATGAAGTGATGTGCATTTAATTCACGTCGCTTCCATCCAACATTTCATTCAATTTCGTAGTACATGACAACCACCCAAACCATACCATTAATTCCATGCATCGAAACTTGCACACATTGCTTGCCAATTGCGCCACCCAATCCATATTAACCATTTCCAAAACCATACAATTTCATATATCAAATGCACCCAATATAACTCAATACAAATCGTATAGCCACTAACATTGCTAGATAGGGCTAACATTAATTTCTTTTAATTTCGTTTTCAAATAGTATAGCATAGTTCTGTTTTTTGGGTTTATTCCATATTGCTCTTGTCTCTTTTTATTACTAACATGTGTGTTGTGCAAGTGTTGACAGGTAATGAATCATGGTGACAATAGAAATTGTAATAGCAGTAAATACAAGTCATTCATCCATGGAATTTAGAGCTTAGAGCAACAGAACCAACACATAAAATGCATTATCCATCTGCCATTATGTCGCAAACAAAACCAAAATTGCATCATCAATCATGTAGAACCCTGTAAGCAGTATCGAAACAACAACATAAAATGTGTGATAAGACTATCTTTGATCCTCCAATCTACAAGGGGGTCCCACCTACTAGTATTACATATCGTTAGCATAGTTTAAATAATAGGCTTAAGCAATACTTTATGTGAGAAATCCTCATTGCGATTTTTATCGTCAACAAACTGACGACTCCACAGGAAATCTGTTTCCCACATATTAGAACTCAGAATGTATGGTTTCGCAGACCGAGAACAATGGATCAAGAAATTATAACCAAAATGATTATGCAACAGGAGGAAGTGAGCGAACCTTATGGAAAAATGACCATGAATTTGGCAATAACTCATGGAAAATGTTACGTATGAGGGGGTTTATCCCTGTATGCATAATCATTCAACCAGAATTTTCTCTTTACTTCAAGGAGAAAAAAGTATGGACTTGCTCTTTTTAATTCTCAAATGGATGAAGAAATGGAAAGAAGAAGTGGGAGATAACCAATTCTTTTATAAGACATCAATGAAAGTAGATAACAAATTCAATTTTTTTTTTTAGGGGGAACATTGTAACAGCTGTGTAAGATTGATTGTTATTGACTAACAATATCTTGCAGGAGTGTCACCATGGAAGAACTGATCCAACATCTCATTCTTGACCAAAACTCAACTAAAAGATGAAAAGCAATAAAATTCATGACAAAAATAGGACTACAAAATGTAAAACAACAGAAATAAAATGACAAAATTTGCAAAAGCAGCATGAAATCTATTAAAAAGGAAAGCATAAATTAAACTACTATAAAAGCATAAATGAAAAACAATGGGAAAATGAAAGAAGAACTAGACTACTAATATACAGAAAATCCAAACAACGTTAAAACGTTTCAATTTGGTTCCACTTAGTGTTTTAGGTGAGAATCGTTAGTGATGTAGGAGAACAATCACTCCTGTAACTCTTTTAGAATATAAGAGTTTGTATCCAGGACAAAAGCGATATTGAAAGGACCCAGACATAAATTTTGAAACTTTGAGACAATTGATAGCCCTTTAAAGTACACGATTAGATCATCAAGATAAACATGAATAATCTTACCGATCAAATCGTCGAAAGTTATTTGCATAGATATTTTAAAAGTGGTACTCGTACCAGATAAGCTAGAAGGCATACGTTCATAAGCCAAGGTACACTAATGAGTAATAAAGATGGTTTTGTATGTATCTACCCATTTTATTTTGATTTGATTGTAACCAGAAAAATCGTCAAGTAAGGGCATCATCTGTGACCTTGCAACTTGTTGCAGAATCATTTCCATGCTAGGGAGAGAAAAGTGATATTTCATACTAGCTCGATTTTATGCACAAAAATCAACACATAGTCTGATCTGATCAGTCGTCTTCCGAACAGGAACCAAATTGGAAACCCATTCAGAATATTTGACTGGAAAGATGACCCCATCTTTCAAGATTTTTTCCAACTCCCTTCGTATAGTTGTTTCCAGTGCAGGGTTGATAGCTCTTTGTTTTTTCCTAATAGGTTTTATGCCTTCCTTGATGGGAATGACATGTTGTATAAGAGTAGGATCAAAACCATGAATATCCTCATAACACCAAGCAAGAACATCTTGAAATTCACCAAGTAGATTGGAAAACATCATTTTCTCTTCATCAGAACATTGGGCACCTATTTTAACATTATTTGGAGACTCGGGTGTCCCAATGTTCAAGGAGATAGTTTCACCCACCTTAATTTTCAACTCTTCTTCTTTCTATTTTTATTTATTGCCTACATCACTAGATGAAAAAGAACTCTCTAGAGGATTCAAACCCTTAGGAATCTTGTTATATTCCATGGATATAATTTCCTTGGGATTATAAGGTTCATTTTTAATGAAATCACAGATGATCTCATCTCTAGGGAAGACTTGCCAAGATTCTATATTGTCAGGGATATGTGGACGATATAGAAATTGAAAAGTACAATTAGGTCTATGTGGCAGAAGTTGCTGATTAGGAGAGGCTCCAAAAACAACTAACCAATCATCCATTGAGTTCAATTCCCTCTTAACATGAGTAATGTTGAAGGATAATAGGTTCGAGATAAGTTTCCAAACAGTTTGGGTGCATCATTTCATCAACTTGTTGCTAGGAGTGTATATCTTATGTACAAGGTTCACAACAATATAGGAGTCTGCAAAAACTGAAAGGTGACCAAAACCCAGATTATAGGCATTTTCAATGCCTAATAATAAGGTTTCGAATTCAGTGACATTATTTGTGAAGCAAACTCCAACCTATAAGAAAAGTTATGAATTTTCCCCCACAGGAGAGTACAAGATTATGCTAGCTATGTTACCTTCACTAGAGCATGAACCATCAAAGTGCATGTGTTGAATACCATCATCTAAATTGATTTGTTCCAAGTGAATGCTATCCTCCTCAAAAAAGATGGAATACACCCCTAGGTCCTCTTCGATATAGTTCACATTTGGTTGTGGGACACTTTCTATGTAAGGTGAAATCCTTCCCTCTCTAAGGACTATAATGTTTTTACCATTCCGAGGAATGGATAAGTGTGTCCCGTCGAGTGAGATATATCTACCCATCAAATATTTCCAATCTCTTCCCAAGATGATTGAGTAATTGCTTATTGGAATATTAATTACCTGAATACTAAGGGTTGTCCTTATTTCGGGGTGCGCGCACAAAACTAAGGTCACATATTTAATATGACTTATGGTCGTTTGTTGTAGACTATTATAAGAGAGCATGCTTTTGGAGTTTTCATTTGTACAAGACAATCCTAGCTCTTCCATAATAATCTTCAACATCACACTTGGGCCCAAACTGCCATCAATGAGGCGACAATGGGAAATCTTATCCATAATCTTTCAGAAATATAAAAAGGGGGGGGGTTTAGAGGGTATCTAAAGTTATGTACACCTACTTTATTTACAGATGAATCCTCTTCCATTACCTCTTCAGAGATATTGGCTACAACGAAAGATTTTCCTTCCATGAATTGTTTTAGATGCCTCTGTTGTTTAGGGATGAAAACCATGTCCAAAAGGGTGGCATATTCTTTGATGTTGGCCAACTGATTAAGAATATTTTATTTGGAAGAGGGGAGAGGGGAAGTAGTTCCTTGATTGTCAGGAACCTTAAGATTCTAAACAATAGCAGTTGGTGAGGATGCGCTCAGGCTAGAATAATTTTGGGGAGGATCATATTTTCCCATGGGAGAATAGGATTTGTTCCTAGTATTGAGGATCATGACATCTTATGCCTCTACAAAATCTAGGAAAGCGATGGTAGTTTCTGGTCTTTTACCAAAGATCTTATCTCTGGCTCTCTTCCTTACCTCACATGTGGTTTCCTCGTGGTGTCCCTCGCAAAATTTACACCAACTTTGAGGCATGATAGCTTTAGGTTGAAAATTATTTTCAATTGGACTTCTAAAGGGTGGTGCAGAAAAGGATGAAGCTCCAGGGGTGAGAGGGGAGACAATTCCCTTTCTCTCATACATTATCATGCGATTATTCATGTCTTGGACTGGTTGTAAGAGGGTAGACATGTATTTATGTTTAACGGATTCTCCCTGAGGAATACTTGTTCTTTCAAGATGTTCTTCATACTCTAAACAAGCATGCAGAGTGGAACTGAGGTTATCAATGGATTTTTCCTCAAGCCTATGACAATATGGGGAAGGTAATGCATTGTAGTAATGCATGAAATGACTTGGTTCTGAGGTATAATTAGTTTAGGGATTTGATTGTATAACTTAGTGAAACACAAGTTGAAGGACTTGATGGTCTCACCATTCTTAGAGGAGATGTTATTGTACTCTCGTAACTTCTCAGATGGGATTTTAGATTTCCCATAGGTGGATTTGAACCAATAAACTAACTCCTCCCAAGTAGACAAAATATTAGGAGGAAGGTCAAAGAAATTGGTCGCAACCTCTCCTTCCAAGGAATTGACAAATAAGAGCATGCAAGTATCATTGTCACTGGCTCCTATGTTGTGAAAAGAATTAGAAAATGCCACCAGGTATTCATTTGTAGTGACAGTGTTATTCCCCAAAAAACTAGAAAGATGCTCTTTGAATTTAGGAAGTGGATGAGTAGCAGGTGCTAGGTTAAGAGGAGAGGAAACATGCCATGGTGTGGTTGTCGTGTCTTCTTCAAACTGAAAAAGACAATAATTTTTTATGAATTTGGTGGTATATTGGACAGGGATATGGTGGCTATATAAGCTACCAATCACCGGAGAAGATGACGACTGAGAGGAGGAAGCACTTCCAGTGCCACCAAATCCACCACTAGATTCCATATTGTTTATGATAGTTAAGGGAGGGAAATATGAACTGGATGAATAAAACAAAGTTCTCCTTAGAGAACTTGTTGGGTTGATAACACCACGTTCCTTCTTCCTATTTCAACAATAGGATCGATTTCATGTGATAAGCCTCTTCTTCTCCTAGAAACATGAGAGTCTAAGGACATGAAAGGAAGGATAAAGATGAAGGAAAAAGAAGGTTATTTCTGATTTATAAGTTGTCTACGTCTAGCTTGCCAACGTTCTTGGGCACTAATGTCTTGTTCAATTGTTTCCCATGAATGATTAAGCTCAGCTCGAGTATTAGCAGTGTCTAAAATGGTGTTAAACAAATTCAAAGCAATGTTGGTCTGACCTTGAATATTGGGCTCAATATTGGGCTACCTTGCAACAGGTACAGTCATTAAGAAATAAAATAGTCAAATAATCAATATTATAAAATTAGATGTATTCGATGATAATCAAGCATAAAAATTAACCGGAGAGATATTGAAGATCTCCCCGGTATGGTCACCAAATAAATGTTGAGGAAAAGATATGAAATGAACTTACTCAAACATTTTCAGATCCCTCTTGGCTAAATCAATATAGACGGGAATATCATCCTATGTTTATAGCCATCAAAATTGGTATCCTAATTCACAAGTATTGTTTACAAGTGTTTAGGATGTTTTTTTTATAAATAAAAACTTGTTGAAAAATTCATTATTTATGTAATTTTATGAACATAACAGATGATGAAATAAATATAGAGATAGAAGTAAAGACACCAATTCAATAATCAAAACAAATGAGACATAAAGAAATCGTTTATTTCATTCCAATTCATCAAAATAATCATTCTCTTTACAAAATTTCCTGAGGAAGTTTTGGACCAAAGTCAAACTCAAACGTCCCCGATGAAACATACAAAAGGACTTATGATAGAAAGTAAAAAAATGAACTTTAAAAGTTGTATCAACTTGCCACAGATTGTTTCCCACTCGACTCTGCACAATAACCTTTGTCATTCACAAAATCTAATTCACAAACAGACAAGTCTATAGAGACTATCAAAGATAGATCAACACCTCTGAAAAACAAGTTTTTGAATGATATAATTCAATCCTGAATCTTGTTGTCTACAAAAGGACCTTGCTGTCATAAAAAAGAATTAGGCTTCTAATGAATTAAGGAATGAATGAAAAATGAATTATCTCAACAAAACTCAAAGAGCAAACCTTAGTATGCTTCTCCTTATATTCTCCTCGTGTTCCTCCTTTTCCTTTTGCCTTTAAGAAAATTAGAATTGGTTGAAGTAGTTGAACTACTTCTTTTTTTAAGTTAACTAAAACTCAACCAATGTTTTAGTTAAGGGGCAAAAGTAATAAAATTATAATAAGGGTTTTAAATAAATAATAACTAGTAGGTGGGACCCCTTGTGACTCCCTTTAGTTCTTTAACAATTATAACACAACTAGTTAATAAAAAAACATCCATCCTTGTGACTCCCATCATCACCTTCATATTTTGACAATTTATATCAATGATAATTGAAATTATTTCCAAAAATATATTACTCATATATCCAAAAAATAGTGTGTTGTCCAAAATTTCAGAAGTCAATTCTTCTCAACAATTATTAAATAAAAACATAAAATCCATAATTTCCACTTTGGGAGGCAATCTTTCCCTTGTTGTTGTTCTCACCTCTTGATATCTCTGAATTTTTCTTAGAATGTGTGGAGCCTTTAGGCCTAATATCACTGATCACATGAGAGCAATCATCTCTCAAATCCATGGGGGAGGACACATATTTATCAGAGTTATTTGAGGGCGAGGAAGGGGCAACAATGGCTTTTCCTTTTTCAGGAGCATGGTGGGCCTCGGTTTTTAACATTGTTCTTGAATGGTAAGACTGTACTGGTGAGTGGACAAGGGCAACTTGGACAATTTGATTAATAGGTGGAGGAGAAGGTAGAGACAAGTTAGGCCAGCCACGATGTTGGTAGACTGTCGGGTGGACAATCTCTTGCCATCCGTTGTTTTTGGGGACTTCATGTTGCAGTGAGACATGAGGAGGCACTGGGATGCCAAGGAGATGTGGGGATAAAAAGGGAGGCCTTTCAGGCCTAGGTTGGACCACTCCATTCTCAATCCAATTAAAAAATCCATCTTGAAATAGCTGGCCTAACTCTTGCAAGTCTGCATCAAAGTGTATAGAGAATATTGGCTTCTAGTGCCCATGTTCCAATTTCCTCTTCCTCGGTTACCCCAACCATGACTAACTCTACTAAAAAATATCATTCTTCTATGCATTATTGATTAGCAAATAGTTTCTTTAACAACCATACATGACAACTCTTTTAAATATGAAATAAAATTTGGCTCAGCAACATATCAGACTCATGCAATCCAATCCATACAAATTGTTTAATAGTTTTCAATGAGCAGGGGGTGAACAAGGGTTATAGGATATGTGAGGGGTTGTATTGAGAGAAAAATGTTAAAATGAGGGGGAAAATATCATGATTACTGCTCACAAAAATTAAACAATCAACTGTATCATAAACCAAAAGAATATATCACTATATTTCATCTCTGCGACCCTCTAATTGTCATGATACTGAACTTATATTAACTATAATTAAATTTTAGGAATAGGGAGTGGATAGTGAATATGGGAAGGCGAGGGGAATTGTAATGTGTGAAAAGTGAAATAATGGTAGGGAAAAGAGTGAATATTGTTAGAAAAACCAATTAAGTAATCCATAAAAATAGTTATGTATTCAATACAACTATTCTAGCACCAATTAAACAATTACTGTGTGTTAAACTTGTTCACTGTCCCACATCCAATTTCTTTAAAAACTTTAAATTAACACAGTGTATAATCATACTCAGAATCGTCATGACTTTCACCCATATTGTTTAAAAGAATTTTGTTTCTTTTCATTTCCTTCCCTTTTATATTTAAAACAAAATTCAAAGGAACACATAGTGATATTGCTTCAACTCTATTCAACATATATAAAAATATCAACCACTGCCCATAATCTATAAATCCTCAAATCAAACATAGACATGGGTCTTTCCTGAGTTGAACAAACTCTTTTAAAACATGCCTGATTCCATTCCTTTGTCAAATTTAACAATTAAATTTGCAATGAAAGCATACTACCAAGAACCTGTGGTCATCTCTGATAGTGCAATAAAACAAAACGATGCACAATGTCTCCATAAATCATACACAGTAGACAACCCAGCCATAGTCATCAAGTCTTCAAATTGAAATAATCTAGATCGAGGCAAATTAAAAACACAACAACCACCAACTTCAATCTATAACACGTTGTAGGAACACAAAAACCAGTGCATAGTGAAAAGAAGCATTTATGTGATTGTACATTTACGCTTACTCTCAATCAACCAATTAAACAATACTGCGTTATCAATTCAACCGTCAATCACAAAAGGAGGCAGCGACTATATGCCAATTATCATTTCCAATTACAACTCTCCAATCAAACCGATCAAACATAGACAAGGCAATAATCAAAGCCATTGCCAATACTACTCAACCAACTTATGACAGTCAATAGGATACCCGATAGGGTGCGACTGGGTTAGTTTATCAAAATCGGGCTCTGTAAATCAAGGGTTCGCTCAGTCACCAAAGACGGGGAGACTAGAGGTTGACCATATCAACAGTAGGTGAGAAACCCTTGAGAGAATCACACTGGAGCCACAAGCCTCATAACCCTTAGCCTTGTAGAATAGGGTGACAGTTCAACACGAGGTAGGGTAGACCACGATGCAGAGGAACATAGATTTCTTACTGGAGATCAACCAATACCAAGAACGCGCAACGTCATAACCCTCGTGTTCTTCTCAAGATCCGAACCAACACATAACAATGTCAATGGAATTGCAGACCCGAGGTACTACCACCAACCCTAAAGCATACTTCCTGGCATAATGGCCACCCAATAATCAATTGTGTTGGTGCCAATAACACAAAAAGTGGCCATGACCAGGTGAAAAGATATACAATGACCAAAAGGAGTTTGAAACATACACAACAACTCCATAGCACAAAATAAAACTGAGTATGGTTACCATAACTGTGAGGAGATGACCAACAACACTAAACAGAGTGAAACCCTCCAACAAAACCCATAAAGACAACAAAGATCCATCACGGTTTCCACCACACAGAACAACCAATGAAATCGCAACTTCAACCATCAATTTTTCCATTTGTAACGAATAACACACATAGTCATTCCAAAGAAAACACCACATGTTTCCACAGTTGCCAACCTCAAGAAAACACAGACCAACACATTACTGAACCAAAGTTCATTTCATACACAAATCAAATTCATGGATGGGAAAAAAGAACCATACCTGTAACCAATGGCCTTAAAAATGCGAGTTGGTCAAGCAGTTCCTTCCACGTCTGAATCTCGGAGCTTAACCACAGAAAAACCAAATGAACAATAACCATGATAGGGTGACCACTAGTGGGAGAAGTTTGGAGTGACGTGCATTTTCTGCATGTCGTTTCTATCCTCCATTTCATTCAATTTTGTAGTACATGGAAGCCACTGAAACCATACCATTAATTCCATGCATCGAAATTTGCACATATTGCTTGCCAATTGTGCCACCCAATCCATATTAAACATTTCCAAAACCATACAATTTCATATATCAAATGTGCCCAATATAACTCAATACAAATTGTATAGCCACTAACATTGCTAGTTAGGACTAACATTAATTTCTTTTAATTTCATTTGCACATAGTATAGCATAGTTCCCTTTTCTTGGATTTATTCCATATTGCTCTTATCTCTTGTTATTACTAACATGTGTCTTATGTAGGTGTTGAAAGGTAATGAATCATGGTGACAATAGAAATTGTAATAACAGTAAATACAAGTCATTCATCCATGGAATTTAGAGCTTAGAGAAACATAACTAACACATAAAATGCATTATCCATCTTCCATTATGTCGCAAACAAAACCAATATTTCATGATCAATCATGTAGAACACTATAAGAAACATCGAAACAACAACATAAAATGTGTGATAAGACTATCTCTAATCCTCCAATCTACTAGGGGGTCCCACCTACTAGTATTACATATCATTAGCATAGTTTAAATAATAAGCTTAAGCAATACTTTGCGGGAGAAATCCTCATTGCAATTTTTATTGTCAACAGAGGGGAAATGAAATTGGGAAGAGTTTCATTGTTCTTATGCTTAGATGTGAAATGAGACCCTAAAACCTCCTTTTCTATGTCAAAAGGATGGTTATTCGTTTGGGTGACGGACAATAGCAGGTGGATTTGTTGGGAAACTTCCAATAGCCCATGGATTTCAACGAAATCCTTGCAAATTTTTATTTTTTTCAACTTTTACAAGCATACGTAGGTTGTAATGGTGCAACAACGTGTGTACGCTATTTTTTGTGGTGCAACAAGCATATGTACACGGGTTGTAATGGTGCAAGGCACGCACATCTTCTAAAAAAATGGTTTTTTAAGAAGAGCTTCTCAACAATGCTTTGGAAAATTATGCAAGTAAGAGGGACAAGGCCATGTATGCATGAGTAGGGAATTTTAGGGCTATAACAAATGCCCCCTAATGTGTGAGGTCAGAAGAGCAACTGGTGGTCAAAATACATTACAATATCTTCACCAATGTACGAAATCGAGTGAGGCCGGGACCAAAGTTCGGGAGGTGCCATCTGCAAAACAAGAATTGTCTCTCCGAGGTGGGCATACCCATGCTTGGGATGAAGTAAATCATGGCTTCCAATCAAATACACTGCAGATCCATGTCATATAACTATATAAATTGTAGCCACGTGAAATACACAATGTATCTACATATCAAAATCATTCGAAGATATATAAGTATAGTATCCATCTTCAAGAAGCTAGTGACGCATGATGGTTGGAGATGAGGTCTTCAAAGCTCGAGCAACAACTTAAAGATATTCAAAACTCGGGTAGGAGTACAATGGGAGTGTATAACTCACAACCCTGAGGTCTTTAATGACTCATCGGGAAAAGACATGAGGATATCGATGATCAGGCAGAGAACTTCATCGATTTCGAAACAAGACTTGAATGGACTCTCGGGATGGTCAACTCATGAGGTCAAGAGACAAGTTTTAGAAAGGCCGACTCATGTTGAGAGAAAATTCCCTTGGACAAAAGCACAAAAGATGATTAGACTTAGGCAGCATGAAATTGACATAATATCACAATGCAGGAGGCAACGCAAACTCTCCATGTGTTTCGAAGAGTAACCAAACGAAGGAGAACACAACTCTATGTAGCAAGAAAAACTTCCTAAGGTCATACTAGATCCCAATGATTGGAAAACAAATGAAAGCATGTGCTTTTTCCAAGGGCTACTCTCTGTGCTACTAAAAAAATAATACATATTTCTCGTCCCTTCTTTTTGGAATATTTGATTTTTTTTTTTGTCTTTTTCAATTTTTTAAGAGCTTGAAAAGTATTAAAAGAATGCTACTTTACAAAGGAGTAACGAGTTTAGCAAGCAAGCATACTAGTTCCAACCGCAAGGAACATGATAATGCTCAGAGTAAGGAGACATGTGCAGGAAAAGGACACTCGAGGAAAATTCCTCCATGGGTCAAGGTGTCAGGTTGTAGAGGCAAGAAGTGCTACAAGGCTTGCGTATAAGGCATGCTTCAAGGGTTCAATTGAGAGCAACATGGAGCCAACATTATTCCAAAGATGAAGAGATAAAAATGTGATTAAGCAAGGCACAATGAGACCCCCTTCCATGTAATTTTTACGATCCCAGAGAAGGTAATCTTGGTAGTTTTTTCACGTTTAGAGAGTCTGAAAAAACGTAATAGAACACTCCAGGGAGTACCTTTTTCAAAAATAGTCTAGTCAGTTCAAAAAAGGGTTAAAGTTGCACTGAAAAGACGTCTATTCAAAACCATTTTAACGAGTGTGATCAAGACAAGATCACTCGACAATCTTTTCAATTTTAAGGAGTTTGAAAAGGGCTTAACTATGGACTCACAACCTTTTTTCGAGTTTAGTCTCCTTAGCCCAAAAAAGTATAAAAGTTACTGAGGAGAACTCTCTCGGTGAGACAAAACTCCTGAGGCGTACCTTTTTCCGCTACAATCTACAAGATGGAAAAAGGGTTAAACTCATGCCAATAGATGTTCTTCAGGACCAATTTAACGAGTGTGAAGGAACAACGTCACTCGATGATCTTTTCAATTTTAGGGAGTCTAAAAAGAGCTTAACTATGGACTCCGTGGGGGTTCCTTTTTAGTAAGTAATCTCCAAGGCTCGAAAAAAGTGATAAACCAAAACCAAGGAGAATGTTCCTTTTTCGAATATTTTAGTCCCTCAAGCCCAAAAAGGGGCTAACACATGAGAATACTCTTCTAGCAAACCATAGTTCCTAGAGCATACCTTTATTCGTGAAATTATCCATCCAGACCGAAAAAGGGGTAAACTACCACCGGAAAGATGTGCCTTCAAATTTTAGTTTGGCAAGCGTGAAGGGCAACAAGATTGCTCGACAATCTTTTCATGTTTAGAGAGTCTGAAAAAGGATTAAAGAAGACTCCAGGGGGGTACTTTTCTTAGTTAATCTAGATGATATCGAGAAGAATAAATATAGTCTCATTGGATGTTGCTTTCGAATTTCAAAGCGAGCTTGAAATACAACAAATTGTGCTCATGAGGGAGTCTCGTGGGGTAAAGTCTACACAAACACTAGGAATATATAAAGGGGAAGCCTGAAATAACACCGAATCAAGATGGTGATTATCATATGCCAGCTGGTCGACAATGATATTGCTTCCATTATGAGGGAAATGAATCACTTGGAAGAGAATAGACACCACAAAATTCATAGCATATACATAATCACGCCCGAGAAGCATATTGAAATCTAACGGGCCTTGCACCACTATAACATTGACAAGGACAGTCTTCCCACCTAACGAGATAGACAACTGAGGAAGAATCCCAAAATATTCACTATGACTTCTGTCAAAAGCCAACAACTCATGCAAAGAAGACACAAACTCGGGAGAACCCAAAGCTTGCCAAGCTGAGGAGGATAAAATTCTTGAGACAGACCCTCAATATATGTTCTCCACTACGTTCAATCTGACTTTGTAGGGGTTATCTCTGTTGCCTTTCCTCACACGATCTTGTGTTTATCTCCTATGTTAGAGGGGGGTCCCTGATAACTTTTACGACACTGGACCTAAGCACTCCCTAACTCAGACTCCAATGTTTGATTTAACGACCTTGAAGAGTTTCCTCTCCAAACCTAATTCAAGGCCCTAAAATCCTAAACTAGTTTGTGAACCCTACAAATAGAAAAGTCTAATGTATTTTAGATTAGTAGTTGATTTTAAGGCTTGATTTACTCAGAATATGTGGTAGTGCAATTGATGTTGTTAAGACTTGCAAAAAATGAAACTTATAAGAACACTGGCAAAGAAGGATTATCTTTCCTATTTTTCTTTTGAAATTCTTTCAAGATGAGAAGAAAACACAACATTATGCTAATTTCTTTTTTCTTTTTCAAATAACAATGCAAAGCAAATGCAAAGAAAGAAAGAGACGTAACAAACTAAGTTTTTTTTTTAATTTTCTTCCAATCAAAGCAGAACTAACAAAAGATGCTAAAAGAAACTGATGAATACACGATTCATTTTTCTTAAAATTCAAGCTAAAAATAAGCTAAAAATGCTAGGAAACAAAAGAAGACTAAGGAAACAAGTAAAATGGAACCTATACCTAGGATTTGGCCACAAATAGAGACTCTGGACTGATCCAAGAAATCCTTGAGAAGTGTGAACTTCAATCAGGAAAGAGGCAAACTCCCTCTTTTTCAAAAAACTTTCATGAAACAGAGACGCGGGTTGTTACATCAGTGGCTTGCGTATGTACGTGAGTTGTTTACTGTGCAGAGCGTGTATGTACGTGGGATGACCCAAGACAGGGCGCATACACCTCTGTGTCTTTTCAAAAATAAAAATACCAGGCAATATTATAGGGCAGGGACAACTGGTATGCACCCTGGAGGTGACCAAAATCCCTTGACATTCTCAGAAAACTTGAAAGAAACTTGAAAGGAAAACAAACCAATCAAACAACCGAAAATCCCTTAAAAACCCTAGAGGAAATCCCTGGTATGGTCGCCAGTTCTACTAGTGGGAAAACCCCCCCTTTAACTACACCAGGGTTCAAGATGTAGACATAGAGAATAATTGTTTAAAATACAATCAATTTTAATCTACCCCAAACATACCAAAACTAATGTAAAGAAAGCAAATAAGAGAAAATATCGGGTAACTATACCTTTGATCCCATATCTGGTGATGATCTCCTCAAGCTTGGTAGTTCCACTAACTGCATGTCTCCTCCCACGGCTGAACTGCATCCAAAGATAGGAAAACAAAAACTACAAGCATGCTATTATATCCATGAGTTAGGGTTGGATATTAAATATTAAGTATAAATCAATAAAAATACTCAAAACTCCATCATTTGGGACAGGAAAATGTGATTCTTTTATTCATCATACTAAGATTATACCTTACAATCTGTGTCGGCCACCATTCCACAAACTTGGTCCGGGATCCTCTTTACCATGCTCCAAGTGCACCTTGAATGGACTTCTTCTCTCAACCTTCTGATCACCTCAATGGAAAGGAATGGGTTCAATGAAGGAAGAAGGCGATGATGAGGGAATGTTGAGGCAGTATCTGACAAAAGGCATCAATATCTTGGGCAAGGAGGGGAAGTGAAATTGGGCAGAGTTCCATTGTTCTTATGCTTGGATGTGAAATGAGACCCCAATACCTCCTTTAATATGCCAAAAGGATGATTATTCGGTCGGGTGACGGGCTATAGCAGGTGGATTAGTTGGGAAACTTCCAATAGCCCGTGAATTTCAACGAATTCCTTGCAATTTTTTTTATTTTTTGCAAATTTTGCAAGCATGCATGGGTTGTAATGGTGTAAAAAGCATATGTACGCTGTATGTAGTGGTGCAAAAAGCGTATGTACACAATCTGTAATGGTGCAAGGCATGTACATCTTCTAAAAAATGTTTTTTTAAGAAGAGCTTCTCAACAATGCTTTGGAAAATTATGCAAGTAAGAGGGCCAAGGCCATGTAAGCATTAGGGAATTTTAGGGCTATAACACAAGCCAGTAGTTTTCCAATGATTGGAAAAGACGACACTAATTCCTTCCAATGAATTGACACATTCTTGAATGATCTGCTTCCCACCGTATCCAATTCATAATTGTATCTAGATCTAGGTTTTCTTTAGTAATAAGATTGTTCCACGGGTTATCCTTATTTATTAGATTCCAAAGTGTTTTTCCAACCAAGTAATTTCCAAAAACATGTATTTTTTAAAGTCCTCATCCCCTTCTCCCTTTGGCTTCAAAACAGAATGGTAGTTTTTCTAATGAATGCCTTCATTCCCTTCTTTACCTTGCCATAAAACGTTCAAGCATACATTTCTAATTTCTTCCAAAATGTATTTTGTTTTCCTATGTGCACAATGGTATATATCTCAAGTACCTTAACTAATCACTTCAATTTATGAATCTTTGGCTCATTCATGTGTTAGTTGGGGAGAGGAAGAACCACCCTCGTGAAACCAACAAAGGTGGATGCCCCTCATAACCTTGTCATCAATGCTGGAGTTTCCACATATGTTGATAAGATACAATTTTAATATTAAAGGAATATTAAGAAAATGCATAGTCAATAGGAACTAAAAATAGGCCATCCCCAACTAAGTCTAATTCTAGGGTGTGAATCCCAAGGCTTCATCAATTTAGTTAGAAAATGTCCCAATTTGAGAACCTAAATGGTCTAGAAAGGCCAAATATGTGATCAAGAGACAATATAATTAGGACTAAGGAAAAAGAGGACCTTGTAAAAGAACTATGCATTGAATGACTAGACCATGGCCATGTGCCTAGGCTAGACATGGTCACTGAAAGGAAGTACATATACACAAATGGGTTATCCCAAGGACAAGTGGAAGGCCATTGTTCTCATACTCCATTCATATCAACCCTGGTCCAAATTTGTTGATGAACCCAATACCCAAACACTCATGAATCTTAAGTTTTTGGAAGTCATGTTGATATGTACCAATTCCTTTAGGCTCAAATTACATGGTTATGAAGGAAAATATTGTTTTCCTTCCAATTTCCTTGAGAAATTGTATTTTTTTTAGGCTTCACTAGGAAAGATGGGATTGCACATATAATTTTATCTATATTCTAGTTTGATTTATTGTAGGTAGAATCAAATATGTATTGGAAGATATGTCTTCAGAGAGTGATGATAGTCTAGGAGGAACAAAGGAAAGTGATATGTCAAGTGGATGTAAGAGGATGAGATCAACCAAAGGTCAAAAGGTAAGAAGAATATTTTGTAGATGCATGGAATTTTTTTGTTT
>SNQJ01S0060405.1:48805-63020 GCA_010110895.2 Picea sitchensis
ATTTGTCATGTTCATAGCCATTTGATTTAATCCTTATGAAAACTGCATAGTCACTTCCATGTATTTCAAGGTTTAGTTTCATTTCAACATTAAAACCAACCATAATTCAAGGAGTTGTAGCAAGCCAAAACATGGCTTTGGTTGTGACCGATTTATTGTTGCATATTCCATGTACCAAAGGATAAATTTATGTCATATGTACATTGATTAAAAAATATGTCTACATATACTTGACATTAGGTTTTAAACTCAATTGGTAGAGTCTTCTCTCGAGAGAAAAGGTTCAATGTTATTTAACTTGTGATTTGAGAGATTGCAGTGAAAACAATGTGTGAAATGGACTCATCATACATAAGGGAATTTGTTTGATAAACAAAGTCTTATTTTCACTTTTCATTTGCATGTAGATTATTTTGAACCCTTGCACATATGTTTTTTGGTCTGAACCTCAAAATCCATGGTGAGAACATGGTTTCTTAATAGACATGGAGTTATGGTTGAACCTTCAAATATGTGACTAGTGGCGACTATTTCCAGCATCATCCCCATGAGGCTTGGTCTGATCAAGAAATCTCAAATTATCCCACACCAAAAAAGTTTTTTTTGTTCCAAGTGAATGTAAGATTAAATCAAATTGAAACATATCCAATAGGATAAATCAAACAACTTAAAAGTTAATACACACTTGAAATCTCCCTAGTTTATTGACAAACATTTGTGCCTATGCATAGAGTCCTTTGAGTCAAAGTCAAATAATGAAAGGAATTCACTATTAGTCTTTGTTAGCACTAGAAGTCACCCTTAGATTGCATAGAAGGTAAGCCTAGTACCCATCAGTTTATACAGTAAATGTAAATGAGTTTTAGGTGATCAAATGGAGAGGACTCAATGATAATAACGTTACAACTCTGAAATCTGGACTTGCACGCATAAGAAATTGAGGTCTGGAATCAACTTCAGTCAGTAAGTTGGAGTAAGGGTGAATAGAGGGAAGAATTTGGTGAGGAGAGTGTAGAGGTATGTTGTGGACATCGGGTATTCCAGTAGCCTAAGGAGGAAAAACTTAAACGCAAGATCCTCTTGAATTCAAATCTCAAGGAAACTGAAAGAAATTATAACAACACTATAATATAACATTCATTATAATACAGTCATAACAATCCATGTGAATCAATCAATCATGAACGCTCTCAGTATCATAGGAAAATAAGATGGATCAAGAAAGCTAACTTAGATTAACCAATATGTCTAAAAAACAAATACATAACCAAAGAACTGGTTTTCTTCATCAAAATATTACAATAGCAGGGAGCCTAGCTCAACCATTCCACCTAACAAAATATCAAAGTTGTTTATAAATACCCAACAATGTTGCAACCACCAGGAGTGTGATCGTACCACTGCCTTCAAAGCCTTCAGTCGACGCCTTCTCTGTCAGATTGTGCAGGTTTTCTCATGTAAGACGTGAGCCATGTGCAGTTATGTGATTTACAGGAAAAAATTCCCATAAGGAAGCTTCGGATCATCAACGTGCCTTCATAGTTGTGCTCTGGAATGCTTTCCATTTATGGGGTGAGACGAAGTCTTAACTGCCACCCCCAATATTCAATAACTACCTTCACTGGGATCAAGATAGGGCTTGACACTCATGAATGTTTCCAGGTGGTGCCATACAAATTTTTCGAGTCAATATCGACGTCTCGAGGACAAGCAGATCTTCTTCTGTGACCAATACGGATGCTTTCAGTCTTTGGTGAAACTCCTCTCCATTGCTCCATATTCAATGTGACCTAGATTCATGAACCTACGCAATTTCACGATTGCAGGCACGACCAAGGGTGGTTTAAAAGAAAATTGATTTTGTCTATGCAATTCACCATGAACTGCCACGCGTCCCTTTCCAAAAACCACAGTTCCGATTGCGGCCCGCCCTTGAAGTTTTAAAACATGGGCACCTTCTGACCCCACAATGGAGCATGACCATTGATCTTATGATCTGAGATGATACTTCCTGATCAATGACCTAGCTCTGGCGCTTTTTAGATTGATGAATATGATCTTCCCCTTCAAAACAACGACCAAGATTTTCTTCGCAGATCAGCCTTCAGGAATTTCAGTTCTCAAACTCCATTTGTCTTATGCTTCTTTTATCCAGAGTGAAGGATTTGGTGACACGTGGCTCCTACTGATCGATGAATTAGATTCTCTTCGGGCACTTCAGTATTTTGGGCACTTTGGGCTTCGTCCCTTCGGGACTTTGCAATGTTTCTCATTTCAAATATCTCGAAGCTCATTTATTTGAAGGCTTGGATAGAATGCCACCTGACCCCTTTAATATCAACGGTTCATACTCGCTTCGGGGCCTTTTTCTATGGCGTTATAATTCACACAAATTGGCACTCCCGAATGCCCGTGAGCCACTGATTTGGACTATTATGGGAATCTTCATCGTTGAAAGATTAAAAATGCCTTTTTATTATGCTTCAATCCTGGAATTGATTGCTAAGAAAGATGCTCTTTGTGTTCATGTCTGCGGCCTGCATGATCAAGGATTCGGATGACTGGCTGTGGGATGGGAAAACAGGGAGATCGGGGCACTTTAAACACAGAGGGGGGGAAATGAAAATGATTTTAAAAGATGAAGGGGGAAAAAATTAAGACTTGGTCTGCAAAAAGGAGAGATACAGGAAAAAATTATAGAGTTAGGTAGAAACCACAAACCCACAGGACTCTGACAAGTTCATGTGATAACATTTGGCTCCACGGGGGATGGCATGCTCCCTGCGAGCTGCCAAGAACAAGTAGTTCCAGTGCCTTAGCTGTTGGGTTATGGATTCGAGCTCAAAAAGTTTTTCCAAAGGCCGACATGTACACTATTCTACTTAAAAAAAGGAAAAAAAACACACACATGCTATAGAAAGAGCTTATTTATGTACAATCCTAAGCTAGCTGATTTTTACAAAGCGTTAGGTGAAAGAAAATGTCCACCATAACCACCCAGACTGTCTGGTAATATGGTTCTTTTCCTCACTGGAAATGATCCACAAAAGGTTAGGAAAATATGACAGCGGAATGAGAACATGTCTTGGAACACTGGAAATACCCCTAAATGATGATAAGATGAACAATTTTCCAGGCTCCAATTCTTTTGGAAAATACAGCTCCATATACAACCCTACAGGGTCACAAAATTTGTAATTAGGAAAGCTTGACTAGTAAGAAATTACTTCCTGCTCTTCATGGTTACTCACTCATTTTTCGATGCTCTCAGAGTGTACAAGTGGGTAGAGGACTGGTGTGGGTCGGCTGATCCCAGGTGATACTTTCTCATTTACAGGTTCAAGACAGGAGATAAACTTGACCTTTAGCTACTCCATTTCTCCTTTGTCTGCTCCGATAACATCTGCTAGCTGAGAGCAAGAAGTCTCTTCATGTATATCCATGGATGGATCTTCCTCTCTATCATGCTGCTCAGTGTCTTTTGTGGGCCCAAGATGGTTGATTTCCACACAATTCTCTTCCTTAATGTATAAAGGAAAAGGATCTATAGTATGGTCTTGGAAATCCTTCGTATCCACATTGGAATTAGATTCATAGTTGTCATACTCAGGATGGTTTCTCCCCAAGTCAGAAAAATGTGGTGTGGAGATCTACTGCTCTTCATATGAACACTCATTAAAGAGGGGTGAGTGCAAAACGCCTCCATCTTGCAAAAAAGGAGTGATCTTTTGATTCTTCTCTTCTATCCTAGGTAGAAATACATTGTAGAAAACCTCTTGAAGGAAAAGAGAAGAATCCTCCTCCACCACTATATATTCCTCCAAATATGAGATAATAGGTGTATCAGGGAAAGAAAATAATACATCCATGGCTATGTAATCATCAACACTACCAGCAATCATATTTGGGAGGATGGAAAATCTCTTCTCTTCATCGTTTTCACTAGGATATCCATAAAAAGTGGGTTGCTTTTGGTCAGTATCTGCAAGACTTTATTCTTCATAAGCAGGGCTGCCCAAAACATTTGTTTCAAGGACTGTAATATCCTCTGCATCTCATTCATAAGAGCAGAAAGCATGATTTGCCTCCATTTTTTCTATTTTTGCAGAAAGTGCTTGTACCAATTTCACCAACTCATCTAAGGTATACCCCTCCTCCTCATAGATTTCATTCTCACAACTTTCATTTGAAACAATCATACCTTGAACACATTATTTATATTCTTCACAACAATTATTATGACAAATTAAATTAGAAGAATAAACTTTTGACAATGCCTATTGAAAGCTGCATGAAATTCTCCCAAGGAGGAGATGCTAGCAGGGGGTAAGGAGTGATACCATTCATGAGCATATCCTGCTAATGAGAACATGAACATATTTAATAATACATCCTCATGATGTATCTCCTATTGATGCATGAGTTTATGAAACTCACGGAGATGATCTGCAGGGTTGTCCTCTTTACGCTCTCTAAATATGGACAAAGAATCACCCCATTCATCCATAGTAGGAACAACATTAGGAAAACCAGGATCAAAGGAGAAATTAAAAGGAGCAATTCTTCGAGCCAAGATTCTTTCCATTTCGAACTAGTGGAGTCTCCAATCGATTCTTTAATCATAGAGTATCCAGGTGAATGATATGCAGTCTGAATGTGTTTGGTCTTTGTTCACCATCAAAGACCAGATCTGATCATTGTCAATATCCCAGGGAACTTTCAAGTTGAGAAAGCAACTGCTAAAAGCCTTCTCAAGAAAAATTCTTTGGGTTAGCTTCGGGTGTGATAGAGGCAGCCACAAATGAAATAGTGGAGTCGACACAGTGGAGTCGCCAGGTGCAAGTGCAATCTTCAATGGTTTTGATATCTTATGCTCCTTCAGAATCAAAAGCTCTTTGTCGTTCTATCCTAGGGAAATGTCTTCAATTCGTTCCCCGACAACAGAGCCAGAAATGTTAGCACTATAATTCACCCTCAGATTGCATAGAAGGTAAGACCGATACCCATCATATTATACAGTAAATGTAAATGAGTTTTAGGTGATCAAATGGAGAGGAATCAATGATAATAATGTTCTAATTCATAAATATGGACTAGCACGCATAAGCAATTGAGGTTTGGAATCAACTTCAGTCAGTAAGTTGGAGTAAGGGTGAATAGAGAGAAGAATTTTTTGAGAAGAGTGTAGAGGTCCATTGTGGACATCAGGTCTTCCAGCAGCCTAAGGAGGAAAAGCTTAAACACAAGATCCTCTTGAATTCAAATCTTAAAGAAACTGAAAGAAATTATAACAAACCTATAACATAACATTGATCATAATAAAGTCATAACAATTATAACAACACTATAATACATTCAATCATGAAATCTCTCAGTATTAGAGGCAAATAAGATGGAAGAAGAAAGATGACTTATATTAATCAATATGTCTCAAAAACAAATACATAACTAGAGAACCAATGTTCTTCATCAAAATATTACAATAGCAGAGAGCCTAGATCAACCATTCCACCTAACAAAATATCAAAAATGTATATAAATACCCAGCAATGTTGCAACCACCAAGAGTCTGATCGGACCACTGCCTTCAAATCCTTCAACCAACGCCTGCTCTATTATATTGTGTAGGTTTTCTCATGTTAGACGTGACCTAGATGCAGTTATGTGCTTTACAAGAAAAATTGCCCATAAAGAAGCTTTAGTTCGTCAGCGTGCCTTCATGGCCGTGCTCTGCAACGCTTTCCATTTATGGGGTGAGAAGAGGTCTCAACTACCACCCCCAATACTCAATAACTGCCTTCATTGGGATCAAGATAGGGCCTTCCACTCATGAATGTTTCCAAGTGGTGCCATAAAAAAATTTCGAGTCAATCCAGACGTCTCGAGGCCAAGCAGATCTTCTTCTGCGACTAATACAAACACTTTCGATCTTTGGTACAACTCCTCTCCATCGCTCCATATTCAATGTGACCTAGGGCCATGACCCTACATAATTGCATGATTGAAGGCATGACCAAGGGTGATTTGAAAGCAAACCGCTTTTTTCCCCGCAATTCACCATGAAATGCCACATGTCCCTTTCCAAAAATCACGGTTTTGATTGTGGCCCGCCCTTGAAATTTTAAAATGTGCGCACCTTCCGACCCCACAATGGAGAGTGACCATTGATCTTGTGGTCTGAGATGATACTTCTTGATCAACATCCTATCTCTGGCACTTTTTAGATTGACGGATCATATCTTCCCCTTCAAAACAACGGTCGATATTTGCTTCATGGATCGATCTTCAGGAATTTCAATTCTCAAACTCTGTTTGTCTTCTTCTACTTTTATCCGGAGCGAAGGATCTGGCGATGTGTAGCTCCTTCTGATCAACGACTCAGATTCACTTCAGTTGCTTTGGGACTTCGGCCACTTCAGCAACTTCGGGCTTCGACCCTTCGTGACTTTGCAATGTTTCTCATTTCAAATCTCCCGAAGCTCATTTACCCGAAGGCTTGGATCGACTGCCACTTGACCCCTTTAAGATTAATGGTTCATACTCACTTCAGGGCCTTTTTCTCTGGTGATATAATTTGCACAAGTTAGCACTCCCGAATTCCCATGAGCCGCTGATCTGGACTGTTCTGGGAATCTTTGTCGCTGAAAGATTAAAAATTTCTTCTGCTTATGCTTCAATCCCGAAACAGACTGCTAAGAAATTTTCACTTTGTGTTCATGGCTGCGGCCTGCACTATCAAGGATTTGAATGGCTGGTTGTGGGCTGGGAAAACAAGGAGACCGGGGCACTTTAAACACAGAGGGGGGTAAACAAAAACGATTTTACAAGATGAAGGGGGGAAAATTTAAGACTTGGTCTACGAAAAGGAGAGAGATAGGACAAAATTATAGACTTAGGTAGAAACCACAAACCCACAGGACTCTGAAAAGTTCATTTGATAACATTCTCCTTGATAGTGTTATGAATAGTGGCTCATAGGGTTGGGTCAGTCAGTAAGTGATTATCACCAACCACGTTGGGATCATGGGTGGAGTCTTGCCAACAAACAACATGGAAAGTTGATTATAACATTAATAAAAAAAACTTATAAAAAAATTAACGAGCTATAAGAAATTGAAGAGATCTATGATTTTATAGGTGCCACTATAGTCTACACGGGTCCCTTCCCATGATCATCCAAATATTCAAAACAAACTTACAAAAAAATATTCAAAAAGAATAATAATTACATCAAAATAAGGAAAAAAAGATATGTAGAGAATAAATCATTTAATTAATTCGATATGTAAAAAATAAAACATAAGTACCCCAATGATAGTAAAGTCTAGTTCTAATATTTGATTCAAATCATAATTTATCAAAAAATACTCCTCTTGTTCTATTGTTTTTATTGCATATACCACTACCCAATTTCCTTCATATCTCTCAAATATGAAATTGGGTGGATTTCTTGTTGTCTTAGGTCATTTATTGTTTATAAATACTACAATATTTTTGGAAGTTTTTGGTCTTCCATCAATATATATAGTCACTCCTTTATTTTTATTATAGTATTTTAGTTGTGTATAGTTTGAAGAAACTGCATATCTCCACATACTTTGTATATATTGGACAAACCTAGTGTTGATTAAGGTTGGTTGTCATTGATTCCAACCCTTGAAAAAAGCCCTGTAGCACAAAGGTTTGGGTAATGGACCCAAGATTGTTTGATGTAAATATGACTCATTATTTTCTTGTCATGGTTGATAAGAGGTAAATACGGATGATCTCCAAAGTGGTCCCCTTATGGTGAAATCCCTCACGGGAAGACGCTTTGTGGAGTAAGAGAACCCATGCATAATTGTGGAATAATGAGATGTAGGATAGTGAATTTGTTAGGGAAAATATCCTATATGGCTAGTGATTTTCATGCCATTTTCAGTGGTATGTAGAACGTCACATAACTCCTCACGGTTAGAGAGTTATGACCATGTGAAGTTGGAGAACCCGGGTTTAGGTAATGGACCCAAGTTTGTTTGATGGATAACAGTATGATTTTTGCTATATTTGAAGGTAATACTATTCTAGATGGACAGTACATGTCATTCCATTTCTGGTGGTATGTGGAATGTCACATAACTCCTCACGGTTTGAGAGTTATGGCCTTACGAAGTTGGAGGACCCTCATATGTCATCTAGAAGCCCCAAAAGGTCAAAGNTTATGTCGGCTTTAGGCCATTATTTGTAATTATACCTCCTAGTATCCTATATATACCAAGGAGACATTTTCATTTTGAATCATCTTGTACTTGAACATTTTAAGTGGGGTAAAAGGAGGTTGCCCCCTCGAAGAGGCTTATTAATTGAAATTATCTCAGTTTCAAGGCGTTGAGAACTTTTCCTGAGGTTTTTCCATGCTATATTGATGTTTGTTCTTAACAGGGATCAGGATAGGGCTTGACACTCATGAATGTTTCCAGGCGGTGCCATACAAATTTTTCGAGTCAATCTCGATGTCTCGAGGCCAAGTAGATCTTCTTCTGTGACCAATACGGATGCTTTCAGTCTTTGGTGCAACTCCTTTCCATTTCTCCATATTCAATGTGACCTAGAGTCATGACCCTACGCAATTGCACGATTGCGGGCACGACCAAGAGTGGTTTGAAAGAAAATTGATTTTGTCTATGCAATTCACCATGAACTACCACGCGTCCCTTTCCAAAAACCACAGTTTCGATTGCGGCCCGCCCTTGAAGTTTTAAAACATGCGAACCTTCTGACCCCGCAATGGAGCGTGACCATTGATCTTATGATCTGAGATGAGACTTCCTGATCAATGACCTAGCTCTGGCGCTTTTTAGATTGATGAATATGATCTTCCCCTTCAAAACAACGACCAAGATTTTCTTCGCAGATCGGCCTTCAAGAATTTCAATTCTCAAACTCCATTTGTCTTCTGCTGCTTTTATCCGGAGTGAAGGATTTGGCGACACGTGGCTCCTACTGATTGATGACTCAGATTCTCTTCGGGTGCTTCGGGACTTTGGGCACTTCGGGCTTCGGACCTTCAGGACTTTGCAATGTTTCTCATTTCAAATATCTCGAAGCTCATTTATTTGAAGGCTTGGATAGACTGCCACCTGACCCCTTTAAGATCAACGGTTCATACTCACTTCGGGGCCTTTTTCTATGGTGCTATAATTCACACAAATTGGCACTCCCGAATTCCCGTGAGCCACTGATTTGGACTATTCTGGGAATCTTCATCGTTGAAAGATTAAAAATGCCTTTTTCTTATGCTTCAATCCTGGAACGGATTGCTAAGAAATATGCGCTTTGTGTTCATGTCTGCGACCTGCATGATCAATGATTCAGACGACTGGCTGTGGGATGGAAAAACAGGGAGACTGGGGCACTTTAAACACAGAGGGGGGGAAATGAAAATGATTTTACAAGATGAAGGGGGGAAAAATTAAGACTTGGTCTACAAAAAGGAGAGATACAGGAAAAAATTATAGAGTTAGGTAGAAAACACAAACCCACAGGACTCTGACAAGTTCATGTGATAACATTTGGCTCCACAGGGGATGACATGCTCCCTGCGAGCTGCCAAGAACAAGTAGTTCCAGTGCCTTAGCTGTTGGGTTATGGATTCGATCTCAAAACATTTTGCCAAAGGTCGACATGTACACTATTCTACTTAAAAAAAGGAAAAAAAACACACACATGCTATAGAAAGAGCTTATTTATGTACAATCCTAAGCTAGTTGATTTTTACAAAGCGTTAGGTGAAAGAAAACGTCCACCATAACCACCCAGACTATCTGGTAATATGGTTCTTTTCTTCACTGCAAATGATCCACAAAAGGTTAGGAAAATATGACAGCAGAATGAGAACATGTATTTGAACACTGGAAATACCCCTAAATGATGATAATATGAACAATTTTGCAGGCTCCAATTCTTTTGGAAAATACAGCTCCATATATAACCCCACAGGGTCACAAAATTTATAATCAGGAAAGCTCGACTAGTAAGAAATTACTTCCTGCTCTTCATGGTTACTCACTCGTTTTTCGATGCTCTCAGAGTGTACAAGTGGGTAGAGGACTGGTGTGGGTCGGCTGATCCCAGGTGATACTTTCTCATTTACAGGTTCAAGACAGGAGATAAATTGGACCTTTAGCTACTCCATTTCTCCTTTGTCTGCTCCGATAACATCTGCTAGCTGAGAGCAAGAAGTCTCTTCATGTATATCCATGGATGGCTCTTCCTCTCTATCATGCTGCTCAGTGTCTTTTGTGGGCCCAAGATGGTTGATTTCCACACAATGCTCTTCCTTAATGTATAAAGGAAAAGGATCTATAGTATGGTCTTGGAAATCCTTCATATCCACATCAGAATTAGATTCATAGTTGTCATACTCAGGATGGTTTCTCCCCAAGTCAGAAAAATGTGGTGTGGAGATCTACTGCTCTTCATATGAACACTCATTAAAGAGGGGTGAGAGAAAAACACCTCCATCTTGCAAAAAAGGAGTGATATTTTGATTATTCTCTTCTATCCTAGGTAGAAATACATTGTAGAAAACCTCTTGAAGGAAAAGAGAAGAATCCTCCTCCACCACTATATATTCCTCCAAATATGAGATAATAGGTGTATCAGGGGAAGAAAATAATACATCCATGGCTATGTAATCATCAACACTACCAGCAATCATATTTGGGAGCATGGAAAATATCTTCTCTTCATCGTTTTCGCTAGGATATCCATAAAAAGTGGGTTTCTTTTGGTCAGTATCTGCAAGACTTTATTCTTCATAAGCAGGGCTGCCCAAAACATTTTCTTCAAGGACCGTAATATCCTCTGCATCTCATTCATAAGAGGAAAAAGCATGATTTGCCTCCAATTTTTCTATTTTTGCAGAAAGTGCTTGTACCAATTTCACCAACTCATCTAAGGTATACCCCTCCTCCTCACAGATTTCATCCTCATAGATTTCATTCTCACAACTTTCATTTGAAACAATCATACCTTGAACAAATTATTTATATTATTCACAACAATTATTATGACAAATTAAATTAGAAGAATAAACTTTTGACAATGCCTATTGAAAGTTGCATGAAATTCTCCCAAGGAGGAGATGCTAGCAGGGGGTAAGGAGTGATACCATTCACGAGCATATCCTTCTAATGAGAACATGAACATATTTAATAATACATCCTCATGATGTATCTCCTATTGATGCATGAGTTTATGAAACTCATGGAGATGATCTGCAGGGTTGTCCTCTTTACACTCTCTAAATATGGGCAAAGAATCACCCCATTCATCCATAGTAGGAACAACATTAGGAAAACCAGGATCAAAGGAGAAATTAAAAGGAGCAATTCTTCGAGCCAATATTCTTTCCATTTCGAACTAGTGGAGTCTCCAATCGATTCTTTAATCATAGAGTATCCAGGTGAATGATATGCAGTCTGAATGTGTTTGGTCTTTGTTCACCATCAAAGACCAAATATGATCATTGTCAATATCCCAGGGAACTTTCAAGCTGAGAAAGCAACTGCTAAAATCCTTCTCGAGAAAAATTCTCTGGGTTAGCTTCGGGTGTGATAGAGGCAACCACAACTGAAATAGTGGAGTCGCCACAGTGGAGTCGCCAGGTGCAAGTGTAATCTTCAATGGTTTTGATATCTTATGCTCCTTCAAAATCAAAAGCTCTTTGTCATTCTATCCTAGGGAAATGTCTTCAATTCGTTCCCCGACAACAGAGCCAGAAATGTTAGCACTATAATTCACCCTCAGATTGCATAGAAAGTAAGACCGATACCCATCATTTTATACAGTAAATGTAAATGAGTTTTAGGTGATCAAATGGAGAGGAATCAATGATAATAATGTTCTAATTCATAAATATGGACTAGCATGCATAAGCAATTGAGGTTTGGAATCAACTTCAGTCAGTAAGTTGGAGTAAGGGTGAATAGAGAGAAGAATTTTGTGAGAAGAGTGTAGAGGTCCATTGTGGACATCAGGTCTTCCAGCAGCCTAAGGAGGAAAAGCTTAAACACAAGATCCTCTTGAATTGAAATCTCAAAGAAACTGAAAGAAATTATAACAACACTATAACATAACATTCATCATAATACAGTCATAACAATTATAACAACACTATAATACATTCAATCATGAAATCTCTTAGTATCAGAGGAAAATAATATGGAAGAAGAAAGATGACTTATATTAATCAAGATATCTAAAAAACAAATACATAACTAGAGAACCAATGTTCTTCATCAAAATATTACAATAGTAGGGAGCCTACCTCAACCATTCCACCTAACAAAATATCAAAAATGTATATAAATACCCAGCAATGTTACAACCACCAGGAGTGTGATCGGACCACTTCCTTCAAATCCTTCAACCAGCACCTGCTCTATTATATTGTGTAGGTTTTCTCATGTTAGACGTGAGCTAGATGCAGTTATGTTCTTTACAAGAAAAATTGCCCATAAAGAAGAATTAGTTCGTTAGCGTGCCTTTATGGTCGCGCTCTACAACACTTTCCATTTATGGGGTGAGAAGAGGTCTCAACTACCACCCCCAATATTCAATAACTGCCTTCATTGGGATCAGGATAGGGCCTGACACTCATGAATGTTTCCAAGTGGTGCCATACAAATGTTTTGAGTCAATCCCGACATCTCGAGGCCAAGTAGATCTTCTTCTGCGACCAATACAGACACTTTCGGTCTTTGGCACAACTCCTCTCCATCACTCCATATTCAATGTGACCTAGGGCCATGACCCTACGTAATTGCATGATTGAAGGCATGACCAAGGGTGATTTGAAAGAAAACCGCTTTTGTCCCTGCAATTCACCATGAAATGCCACGCCTCCCTTTCCAAAAACCACGGTTTTGATTGTGGCCCGCCCTTGAAATTTTAAAATGTGTGCACCTTCCGAACCCACAATGGAGCGTGACCATTGATCTTGTGGTCTGAGATGATACTTCTCGATCAAAAACCTAGCTCTGGCACTTTTTAGATTTACGGATCATATCTTCCCCTTCAAAACAACGGTCGATATTTGCTTCATGGATCGACCTTCAGGAATTTCAATTCTCAAACTCTGTTTGTCTTCTGCTACTTTTATCCGGAGTGAAGGATCTGGTGATGTGTAGCTCCTTCTGATCGATGAATCAGATTCACTTTGGGTGCTTTGGGACTTCGGCCACTTCAGCCACTTCGAGCTTCGACCCTTCGTGACTTTGCAATGTTTCTCATTTCAAATCTCCCGAAGCTCATTTACCCGAAGGCTTGGATCGACTGCCAGTTGACCCCTTTAAGATTAACGGTTCATACTCACTTCAGGGCCTTTTTCTCTGGTGCTATAATTTGCCCAAGTTAGTACTCCTGAATTCCCATGAGCCGCTGATCTGGACTGTTATGGGAATCTTTGTCGCTGAAAGATTAAAACTTTCTTCTGCTTATGCTTCAATCCCGAAACAAACTGCTAAGAAAGTTTCACTTTGTGTTCATGGCTGCGACCTGCACTATCAAGGATTCAAATGGCTGGTTGTGGGATGGGAAAACAAGGAGACCGGGGCACTTTAAACACAGAGGGGGGTAAACAAAAATGATTTTACAAGATGAAGGGGGGAAAATTTAAGACTTGGTCTACGAAAAGGAGAGAGATAGGGAAAAATTATAGACTTAGGTAGAAACCACAAACCCACAGGACTCTGAAAAGTTCATTTGATAACAGTCTCCTTGATAGTGTTATGGATAGTGGCTCATAGGGTTGGTTCAGTCAGTAAGTCATTATCACCAACCACTTTGGGATCATGGGTGGAGTCTTGCCAACAAACAACATGGAAAGCTGATTATAACATTAATAAAAAAAAACTTATAAAAAAATTAACGAGCTATAAGAAATTGAAGAGATCTGTGATTTTACAGGTGCCACTATAGTCTACACAGGTCCCTTCCCATGATCATCCAAATATTCAAAACAAACTTACATAAAAATATTCAAAAAGAATAATAATTACATCAAAATAAAGAAAAAAAGATATGTACAAAATAAATCATTTAATTAATTCGATATGTAAAAAATAAAACATAAGTACCCCAATGATAGTAAAGTCTAGTTCTAATATTTGATTCAAATCATAATTTATCAAAAAATACTCCTCTTGTTCTATTGTTTTTATTGCATATACCA
>SNQJ01S0060406.1:14213-40667 GCA_010110895.2 Picea sitchensis
ATGGTTTATGGATGATGTAGCATACTTGTCTTGGTATATTATTAGAAGAACATATTGATCTTGGTGATGATTATGAGTTGGTGTGTTATGCTTGGTTGATGCACATCTTGGTGATATTGTGCATATGGTTGAGAGCTTTCTTGGTGATTGGTCTTGGTGAGTAGATCTGATTTGGTTGATAAGATTGATGAGACAGGTTTTTGTGATAGGTTGTTTGGACAGGTTTTTGTGATAGGTTATTTGTACAGGTTTGGTGGATGGTTGTTGCATTTGTTTATGGTACAGGTTGAGGTACAGGTTGATGTATGGTACATGTTGGCACATGTTATTGGTACAGGTTGTTTGGTGCAGGTTGATTGGTACAGGTTTATAGTAGTATATGCCATAGTGATAGTATGAGAGTGGTTCCATTATTCTACTTATATTTCAGGGTGGTTTTACGGGGAAAGGACATGTGTTTGTAGCCACCTTCTAGTTTCAACTGGAGAACATAGGGGTTTGTATCCTTCTTCTGGTTGTAGCCATAGAATTGGGGAGTTGGATCTTCTCTCAAGTTGTAGCCTGAGAAACTAGGGGGTTGGAGCCTACTTCCAGTTGCAGCTGGAAAACAAAGGAAGTTGGTGCTTCCAATGAATGTAATTCTTAAAGACATATAAGAAAAAGCATTTTTTGGTTTTCTCTCGCTTTGGGTTTCCATGTAAAAACATTGGTGTATTTTGTATGTGTATGATTGCTCATTTGTTCATTGTTTATTTACTCTACAACTATTGGATGATAATGCTACATTGATATAACACTTGCATTTTGTGGTTAAAAAGGATTATATTTCTCTATTACTAATTCACCCCCCTCTAAGTAATCCAACATGAAGAGCATTGAAAAGGAATATTAATCTTGAGGGACCATTGAGTAAAGAAAGGAAATATATTCCTTTTGTTGTAGAGGGAAATGGAAGAAAGTGTCATCGTTGTGTGATTGGTGGATGAAATTTCTCAAGTTCTTTGCAATGCAGATTGGTTGAGCATGAAGAGAAATTGGGTTGGGTTGAGTGAGCTAGAAGCCACTATTGTGGTTTCATTGCTCTAATGGTTTCATACCCTAGCTTAGGGATGGAATCTACATTGGATGCTTATGTTTGGGTGGGACTGTTCTCATACGTAGCCATCTTCTTTGACTATCTTCTATTAAAATATAAGGGCTATGTATTCATTTATGAATATGCAAATTAATGATATTTTGTATTATGGAAATACAATTATTTTGAATGTTGTGTGTGTGTGTGTGATTATGTTAAAAGTTGGACACAAGCATTTTGTTGTCACATATTCATGTTATTCCATTCTTATATATTCCATGCCACTTTATTATTTTTCACTAAGCACACATTTAATTTACTCTTGAACACCCTCAAGTCCCCCTCTAATTCTCAACAGAAAAATATAGCCACTTATGAGAGAAAAAAGAATCCCATTGAAATTAGACAAAAGATTGAAGATAGTTGGGAAGTTAAAACTATTAATATTTTTGGTGTAACTACAGAAGATATTCTTGTATATTTTTTTTATAAAAACCTTTAAAAGGTTATTATAATTATATTGTACAAGTCCGCTCAATAGAAATTATTATATTATTGGTCTTTTACTTATTATGGGTTAGTTAGGTCAAGAGGCATGTCTCTTAAAGAGACATTGTTGTGTATAAATAGAGGATATTTTCCTCTCATTTGGACACACTCTCACATACGTCTCTTGTGCATCTTGGATCGCATAAGAAGGTCCTATGCACAAGTCTTGGAGACTAGTTCTTTTGGTGTTTTGTTCTTGGTATTTCTTGGAGAGCTATACTACATCATTATATTGGTTGAAGGAATATATATTGAGGATTTTGGTTGTTGGGTTTTCTCCCCCACGAGGGTTTCCCAGGATAATCTTTGTGTTCTATTGTATCTGTGATTTTCTATCTTTCATTGATCCTACTACAGTTGCTATTGGATTAAGTAATTGTAATTGTGTAACTAGAAAATTTAAAACTCCAACATGGTATCAGAGCAGGCATGAATAGAAGCCAGTTGCAGATTTAGAAGCCTAAGAGGGATTCATTTTCATTCTAGAGATAGTTATTATACAAACCAAGACCATCAGAAGGTAGTATAACTACCAGAACAAATATCGATGAGAAGCGAGATGGAGCTGATAACTTAAGGGCCTAGAAGTACAGAGTAACCCACCTTCTTGAAGAACATGAACTAGATAAGTTCATTATAGAATAGGTTCAAGAACCTCAAGGAGATGAAGCTAAGGAAAAATATAAGAAGTACATGGTGAGAGGAAAAAAGATTATTACACACTCCATTAAGGACCACCTTATCCATCATATATCATCATTATCTTCTCCAAATAAAATTATGGACACCTTAACTCGTCTGTTTGAGGGAAGCAACATAAATCAAAGAATGACTTTGAGATCTCAATTGAAGAATGTGAAAATGCAGAACTCAAAAACCATTCACTCCTACTTCTCAAGAGTGAATTAAATCAAGGAGAAGATAGAAGCCATTGGTGACTCAGTAGAAGGAGAAGAGTGTAATATTCCAGATATAAAATAGTATGCAGAACAGAAATAACTAGCTAGAAACGACAGATAAACAACGATATAACCATAACAACACCACAATAATACCAAAATAATACCAGAATAACACCAGAAAGATCACTTAGATTACTGAGAGAAATGTTCACTTGCCTCTTCGAGTGGGAAACCTTCAGCAGAGAAGAGCTCTATTAAAATAATATCCAAGACAAAACTTCTCATACCCTCTACTCCTATTTATAATAATATGTCTATCCAAAAGAACAATCTAGAGGAAGATCCTTCTAGAACTTACAGAAGCTTCTATTAGGTCTTCTTACATTTGACTTATTGTTCCTTATTTCTAAGCCTTATTAATATTGACCTTTATTACATGGAAATATATTATTCTACCTACATGAGGGGTTAGGTCCCTAACATGTCCTCCCCCTTAAAAACAGCCTTGTCCTCAAGACTTGAGATGGGGAAATTGTTGCAAAATGGTAGATGGTTCCCAAGTGGCATATGTTGGTGTTGTATCTTTCCATTGGAATAACACTTCCTTGATGGTGTGTTGACTCAAACGACACTCACTTTGGTCCAAAACGTCTTGTGGTTGTAGCTAAATGGAGCCTTCTTCATCCAACTCGAGAAGGTTGGTTTGAGTTTGGCACTTAGTTCCAATCACCTTCTTTAAGTAGGAGACATGAAAAATAGGATGGAGCTTAGAATGAATGGGAAAACATAACTGATAGGACACATGTCCCACACGCTTGAGAACTGTGTAAGGACCATAAAATTTGGGCACCAGTTTCTGACAATGGTCAGCCTTGAGGGAATTTTCCTTGTAAGGTTGCAGTCGAAGAAACACATAATCTCCTTCTGTAAATTGACATTTAGAGTGACCTTGATCTTCTTGTTGCTTCATGCAATTCTAGGCCATGACCAAATTCTCTTTGAGGGTATGGAGAATAGATTCTTGAAATGTAAGTGTTTGGTCAACCTCCTGGACCTTCGAGACACCTGGAAAGTATGAGAGAACTTAAGGTGGATTTTGTCCATATACCACTTCAAAAGGAGTCATGCGGGTAGCTTTATAGTAAGAAGTGTTGTACCACCATTCAGCTAGTGGTAACAATTGAGCCCATTGATTTTTCCTTTCCGATGCAAAACACCTCAAATATGTTTCCAAACACTTGTTGACAAATTCATTTTTACCATCAGTCTGGGGATGATAAGTTGTGCTGAGATGCAATTGGGTGCCTTGTAGCTTGAACAATTCTTGCCCAAAATTGTTGGTGAAAGTTGGGTCGCGATCAGAAATAATAGAATGAGGCATGCCATGAAGCTTGAAGACCTGATCCATTCAGCTAGTGGTAACCGTTGAGCCCATTGATTTTTCCTTTCTGATGCAAAACACCTCAAATATGTTTCCAAACACTTGTTGACAAATTCATTTTTACCATCAGTCTGGTGATGATAAGTTGTGTTGAGGTGAAATTGGGAGCCTTGTAGCTTGAACAGTTCTTGCCCAAAATTGCTGGTGAAATTTGGGTCGCGATCAGAAATAATAGAATGAGGCATGCCATGAAGATTGAAGACCTAATCCATGAAAATTTGAGCCACAGTGGAGGTTGTAAATGGGTGTTGAAGAGCACAGAAATGAGCATACTTGGAAATATGATCAACTACGACCATGATGACTGATTTATTTCCCGATTTAGGTAAGCAGGTGGAATCGGAAGTGGTTGTAGTGTGCTAGGATCTTTGGTTGTGTCTCCCTTGTTGCATTGACAAACATCACATTCGGCCACAAATGTGCTAACATCTTGTTTCATACCATCCCAGAAAAAAAAACGTTTGACCCGGTCATAGGTTTTGGTAAACCCTAAGTGCCCAGTGGTGGGTGTAACATGAAGCTCAGAAAGTACCATGGATTTAAGTTTTGACTATTTAATTAAATACAAACGGCCTTTGTATTGAATCTCATCATTGATCCAAGAGTACCCTGGGGAAACTGGAGAATTGGCATGTAATTGTTGTATCAGATGCAAACTTTTGGGGTCGTGGAGCCATTCCTAGTGAACAACTTGGAGCCATTCCTAGTGAACAAATTGGAGCCAATCTTGTACAATGAAGGAGAGAGAAAAAAAGGACCCTTCATGTTCATATTTTCTGGAAAGTGCATCAGCAACCACATTATCTTTTCCTTTGTTGTAAATAATCTCATAATCATATCCAAAAATCTTAGTCGCCCATTTTTGTTGCTCTGGGGAGGAAATGCGTTGTTCCATAAAATACTTGAGGCTTTGATGATCTGTCTTAATTTGGAAGCATTGCCCCAATAGATAAGGGTGCCAAAGATCCACGACATGCAGAATAGCCAACATTTCCTTTTCATATATTGATTTTCCCAAAAGTTGCTCTGACAATTGTTTGTTGGTAAAGACCAAAGGTCAACCCTCTTGCATAAGGACTGATCCAATTCCTTTCCTGGAAGCATCACATTCCAGAACAAAGGTCTTTGTGAAATCATGAAGGGACAGGACTAGAGTGGTGCACTTGACCATATTCAAGGTTTGAAAAGCCTGAGCATTTGTTGGAGTCCAAGTGAAAGAATTTTTTTTAAGGAGAGCAGTGAGAGGTGTCGCAATCTTTCCATAATTCTTAACAAACTTGCAATAATAACCTGTTAAACCTAGAAATCCACGCAAAATTTTAAGAGTATTTGGGTGAGGCCAATCTTGCATAGCTTCAATATTTTTAGGATCCACCCTAACATCAGCCTTTCCAACAAGATGACCCAAGTACTTGATTTCTGAGGCACCAAAAGTACATTTAGATTGTTTGAGGAAAAGTTGGTGCTGAGAGAGTAGATGGAGAACTCGATCCACATGAGCAAGATGGGTTGTCTAGGTTTTACTATGGATGAGGATATCATCAAAGAAAACTAAGACAAAATGACGGNGGAGAAAAGGACGGAAGACATGATTCATGAGGCTTTGGAAAGTGAAGGGAGAATTACATAAGCCAAAGGGCATGACCAAAAACTCATAGTGGCTCGCATGAGTTATAAATACAGTCTTATGAATGTCAGCTTCGTTCATACGTATCTGGTGGTATCCATAACAAAGATCAAGTTTAGTAAGGAAATGGGCGCCACTCAATTCATCCAAGAGGTCATGAATGACAGGAATGAGAAATTTGTCTTTAATGGTGAGTTTTTTGAGGGCGTGGAAGTCAAGAAACATGTGCCAAGAACCTTCCTTCTTAAGGACCATGATCACAGGAGAAGAGTAGGGGCTCATACTAGGGCCGATAACACCTGCGTTAAGAAATTCTTAAACAATTTTCTCAATTTCATTTTTTTGGTAAAAGGGATGACAATAGGGATGGATATTGGGAGGAAGGCTTTCGGGGGCAAGGGGAATGGAATGATCATGAACACAACGGGAAGGAGGGAGTCCCTGAGGAGTGGTAAAAACCACTTGATGTTTAGAGAGGATGGATAGGAGGTCATGTGGCACAGAGGGTGTCTCGGTGGCTTGAATGTCATGGAGTTGTGCAATAATTCCAGAATGACCTTTTTTGAGCAGCTTTTCCATGCGATGGGAACTGATGATCTCCGGGGAACTGACAGTGATGCCTTGGAAATTATATTGTTGGCCCTCATGGTCGAATTGCATGGTTAAATCCTTAAAATCCATGAGAATGGGACCCAAATTCCTTAGCCATTCTTCACCCAACACAATGTCACAACTGCCCATGTTGATATCAAACATATGAGATTTCATGTGGTACTGACCAATTTGGAGATGCACATTTTCACAAGACCCTCCACATTTCATGGACCAACCATTGGAAATCATGATTTGAAAATTATTGATGGCACGGATATAGAAATTATTTTCTTGGGAAATGCAGCAATGAATAAAATTATGGGTTCTTCCACTATCAACAAGAATGATTACCTTCCTATGCTTAATGTAACCAATTAGCTTGAGGGTTTGGGGAGTAGAGAATTCGGTGAGATAATTTAGGGAAACCACTGGTTCTACTTCAAAAGGGTCTGAGGGAGGGGTCATGTCAGTGGGTTCCAGTGACACGGCCACAAGGGGAGCCTCAACATCGTCTTTCGAAACATCCTCCAAGATGGCCATAAAAAGGTTTTTTTCTTTACACTTGTGCCCAGGAAAATATTTTTCATCACAATTATAACAAATTCCTTTGAGTTGGTGTTCATCCATTTCTGTCCTAGTCAATTTCTAGATATTTAGTGGAGTAGAAGGAGGAGTGGGAGTGATTGTTTTAGTGCGAGGAATAAAGGAGGGTTTTTAGTTTTGAGAAGAGACAACCTGTTTTTCTTCCTTATATATTTTAGTAATGTCCACCCAACTATGAGGCCAAGACATGATTACATGGGCATGAATCTCATCCTTGAGGCCACTGATAAACCATTCTCAGAAAAAATGCATCAAACATGCCCTCTGTACGGAAATCCAATTGCTCAAAAGCAGCTATAAAGTCTTCCATTGTGCCAGATTATTTCAACTTTGTAAAACGGCCTAAATGGTTGGTGTCACTGTCAAAGTATTCATAAATCTCTGCCACAAAGTGTGTCCAATCCACATACCCTTGGCAGGCATTTTTTCTCCATTGCCACCATTGCCAACGTTCTTGATCTAGATGGAGAACACCATATCGGAGTTTTTCCAACTCATATATAATGCCATACAAAGAGAAATAATGGTCCATTTTAGTTACCAAGCTAGTGGGATCTGAGCCATAAAATTTGTTCACATCCACACGCGGAAGGCGTAGGTCACGCTGAAAGTGATGGAGCTGAAAATTCTGGGAATGAGAGGAAGTTTCACCTTCAGTTTTCAAAGGTGGATCAGATGAGGGAAGATCTGTAGAGATATGCATCTTGGTGCAAATCATCATAGTGAAGGATTCAATCTGGGTAGCAATGTCTTGTTTGAGGTCGTCTATTTTGGCATTGATGGAGGAATGCATGTTTTTATTTACAGTGGAAACATTGGCACTGATTTGTCGCACTTCATGTTGGACTTCTATGAAATTAGAGTGCAAGGCATTGAAGCATGCTTCCAAGTCTTGGCTACAGGTGTGGGCCATGATGAAGAGGGAACACAAAAAGGGGCAGGTGGGACCACATAGAAAATAGGTTATGGGTGAAGTGTATCACAATGATCAGGGCAACAAGTGGAATCCAGTGGGGTAGATCCCAAATAAGGGTGTTGGAAGGGGGTCAGGTCCACGAGAAAAAAAATGTTGAAAAATGATATGTATGACTGCAATAAGGGAGAAGAGAGGAATCCAATGGGATAGGTCTCAAATAATGGTGCCAACAGGATCCAAACTTTTTTTTTAACTCCTACGGAGTTATACTCCGATCTAAAGAATACTACAGTGAAGAAATGTTGAAATGCTTAACAGGAAGAAATGTGTAGTAATTTCGCAACCCGAATGCAGAAGACACAGTTGTGTGGAAATAGATCTTGTATGTTCTATTTTTTTTTTCATCCCAAGGGTTGAGGTGTTTAAGGGTTCTATAGACAAGGGTTTTCCCTATGTTATAGCTCTCTGATATACGTTTGGGGTCCAACAATAGTACTCGGACCAATATCTCAAGGCACCAACTAAGGAGGCTATACTGTGCCCTTAGCCATACTACCCGACTACCCAGGTACTAGAGAGTATCTTCCCAAGTGTTTTTCCCGGTGGCACTATAGCAGTCAGGTGGCCGATCAGTTTATCTATGGAGGGCTTCAAGAGATCTAGGATGATCGGTATACATGTGTTGTCTGATGCGCTACCACTCGAAGGGGTACCAACAGGGGTTACAAGGGTGGCCAACATGTGTGCTCTTAAGTACCACTTGTATTTCCTACGTGTATGAATCCCCAACCATGGATTTATGTGTGTAATGACAGATCTTTGTAGCTTAAATACGTTGGAATACGTCTCTACCCTGGAAAAAAAATAACCCACAATTTTCTACCGAGGAAGATGCTCTGAGACCACTTGTAATATTCCATATATAAAATAGTATGCAGAATAGAAATACTTAACTAGAAATGACAGATAACAATGATATAACCAGAACAACACCAAAATAATACCAAAATAATACCAGAATAACACCAGAAAGAGCACTTTGATTACTGAGAGAAATGTTCACTTGCCTCTTCGAGGGGGCAACCTCCATCAGGGAAGATCTCTATTACAATAATATCCAAGAAAAAACTTTGCATACCCTCTACTCCTATTTATACTAAATATGTCTATCCAAATGAACAATCTAGAGAAATATCCTTCTAGAAGTGGAAGCTTCTATTAGGTCTTCTTACATTTGACTTATTCTTCCTTATTGCTAGGCCTTATTAATATTGACCTTTATTACATCGAAATATATTATTCTACCTACGTGAGGGGTTAGGTCCCTAACAAAGAGATGGTGATGACTACCTTGAATGGACTCCCAAAGTCAGGGGATGCATTAATCCAAGGAATTTGTTCAAGAAAGAAGCTTCCCAAGTTCAGTAGGCTTTGGGAAGATTGTAACCAGGAAGAATCTAGGACAACTGTAAGAGAAGAAAAGATGGAAGATGAAGATCAAGCCCTAGCTGCCCACACCAGGAAAGGAAAGAACAAGAAGGATCATTCTTTACATAATAAGTTTAATATGGGTCAAAGAGACAACTCAAAGATCAAATGTTACTGTTGTCAGGAATTGGGACACTTCATTAGTGATTTCCCCCTCATTATGGAAAATAAGAATAATAAAGGAAGTAAGAGGCATCAAGATCACACAACTGAAGATGATGAGCCTCCCAAGAAGGTTGCAAAGGAAGATGAATCAAGTGATGAGGATTATGTTCTTATCTCATCCCTCATAGGTACATTCTGGTTTTCAGTTGCCCCACGATATCAGCATAATAGAATTCATGCAGGTAAAAGTAATTAATTTTGACCAGAGAAGAAACCGCCCAAGAATCAAGAAGTCATAAAGAATATCCAAGAAGTCGGAATTGGTTTCAAGAAGTGGTTTTAAGGCATGAGAAAGAGAAATAAAATACAATGAAGGCACCCATTGTTAAGGTTGACACCTTGGGGAGTTAAATAGTTTCTTGTAAAAATATTTGTTCAAACACAAAGATACCTTGAGCACAGTGAATTGATAAATGCAGCAGGAAACCAAAGATTCATCCCCTGTGTTTGAGTTTTAGTTTGTAAATCATCATTTTGTTGTATATGTGCTCTTGTAAAGAATATCCTCTCATTCTTGTTTCTCTTGTATATGATTTGATTTATAAAAACTCAGACAGAAGGTCATGCCTCATATTTAGTGTTATTGTATGATGTATGGTTATGATATAGAAGTGTTTTCCTCTGAATGTATGACCATTTCATGTCATTTATTTGTGCATTTAAATGATATGGAGAGGGTACCTACATATATTTGAGTGTGTGAAGGTGTTAACTATTTAAATCATATTTGTATTGATCTATATACATTTTTTATAGTTGTTGAATTCTTAATTGCTCAACACGTTGTTCCTTTTCCATATGCTAAAGGATTCATTTTGATCAGTTCCATATATGTTTATTTTGTTTTTTCCTCTAATCCACCATTTAATCTCCCTTTTAAGCTTGGCTATCAAAAAAAATCATAGATATATGCCTCTAATATTTGACATCATTTGTCATCCGAACCGAGAATTGTTTGAGGTCCTATAATTTCAAAAGAAAGAGAGAGAGAGGGAAACAATTCTCAAATATTTCACAATTTTTTTATTTACAAATATGGCCTTAAGATTCAACACAAGTCTTGGCCCCTGGGGTGCCTCGACATCGTTCCAACAACAGTTTGAAACATCTCAAGGGATAACATCCAAAATGGCATCGTCATTGGGGACATAAGTTGAAGAAATATTCCTTGGGGATATGACATTGTAAGTTCTGAAACTTAATGGTGAACAGGCCTCAAGCACTTGGTTGTGAATATTTCAGTTGGTGACTCCACAGAAGGATAATATGGCCTCTACCAGAAGCCACCCTGATATTGATCGGGTTCTGATATATTCAGATCTAGAAAAGTTTGTGACCTGGAGGAATATCAGAGAGCATCCGAGCTCCTTTTTCTCAAGTAACCCTTATCTAGAAATCTCTCCTTCTGTTGATCATCAAAATTTGAATCTATAGATCTGACTGATATACCTGAAAATGAGTTTTATGCTTCAAAGTTTCCCCCCAAAACCTTTTATATTGCTCTTGAATTCTTTTTTAGAACCTTGTTAAGAAGTAGGCTCTTCCCTTCTAACTTTCTTGAAAATCCTATTACTCCCTTATTCACTATGATCCCACCAGAGACTCAATTGTGTTTTAATGAAAAGATCAAATGTCGATATACTGACTGCAAGGTTTGTTCCACTTGATTTTTCGAATATACCTAGATTTCCTAATCTTGTGCCTGGTATAAGATTCTGGGAAGACTATCTTCTTAGATTCTGAGAAGTTGATGATCATAATCTAACTCATAATTTTGTAGAATTCCATTATTGTATGCATCAAATGAGTATCTGTCATGAAGATGTACTCAAGAAAATATCCATGCTCTCCTTAGATAGAGATGCTCATCAATGGTACATATCCTTTCCTATTTCTTGTATAGCTTTGATAAAATATTTTCATATGATGTTTCAATCTCATTACAAAAAGAGGTATCCCATTGATCTTCCTCTTGGAAGTTGTTGTAATGAAGGTTTTAAATCCATTTTAGAGGATATAGAAGACTCTTCATGTGATAATGAAGAGGAAGGGGAGATCACAGATGATGAATATGAACAATGTTTTGAAAGGGAATCTTACTATAGAAGTGAAAATGAATATGGCATGGCAGATCCAAATGAAGAGGTGTCACTGGAGAGTGATTGCACAGATGTTTCAGAGAATCTACAAGAGGATACAATACTTCTTTCTTCCTTGCAATATATTAGTAAAAATTATTTTCAAATGGAGATTTATTCCTTTAAGGATGGTCATGAGTTGAAAATACTTACCGTTGTTTCAATAAATCTAGTATGTGTTGATGAATGTTTACATTTTCAAGAATATCTAGAGAAGATTTCTGAATTTCCATATTATGATTTTCCTTTTCAACATTGTTGCAATGAAGAACTCGAATAATTTATAGAACGTAGAAAGGATGGCTTCTACAGTAGTGAATAAGAGGAAGGATTTTATGAATTTGAGTTTAAAAGGGATGTCAATTATGAATATATTCATGAGGATTTTCAAGAAAGGACCATGTTTTATTTCATACATGTTGATCAAAATCAAGATTGTGTTGCTGAAAATTCTGTAAATCTATTTCAAGGTGACATTATTGATAATGTGTTACCCCTTGTTTTTTATGATCCATTTTCTCCTCAATTGTTGGTTCATGAGGAATCTGTTCATATTGGATTCTACAACACAGATCCTATTTTTTACGAATACAAAGTTGAAGAAGATGTGTGGAGTTTTGCAGCATCATTCACAAAACTTTCAAGCAGAAATATGTCCATATTTGACCATCATGACACAAAATCAGAGCTTGTTATTGAAGAACACATATCTAAAGTGGATTTCTCAAAAACAATTATTAGTGAACCTGTCTATGCAATCTATGAGGTTTCTAATGAACAGTTTAAGATTGGTGAATTATTTTCATTTGTTCTTGAAGGTACAGATCTTGATCATTGTGGACAAGAATCAGTTGAATTTTTAACATGTGATGAAGCTTTTGTACTTCCTCCTTTTTCTTCATCAGAATTACAAGTAGAGATATCAAATGGTATTCAAGAGCAGATCATTCAAATCAATCACGAAGAATAAGCCTCAAATTTTGTTGAGCAATCTGTCATCCCTCATATTTTTTATGACTCAGTTGCGTTCTGGTTGAAATCTACAATATCCATGGTCTCATATGACTTAGGTTATATGAATCTTATGTTCTTGTATCATGAGTATGAAATTCATAATCTATTGCAGTCTCCACTTTTGCTTGTTCTTATTGTGCAAAAGTGCATACAAGGAATTCATCCAAGTAGTAAAAATATTGCTTGGTATCATTGGAAGTATCATTTTACTTAATCAAAGTAGTTGGACTTATTAGAGTAGGAGGGTGTAGTCTAGAATTTGTTTTTAGTTTGTGGAGTTTGTTTTAATTTTACTTCATTCACCATATGTTACTTCAACAAGTAGGTAAATTTCTAACGTTATAAGTTGTTGAGAATTTTTGTGTCACATATCAGATCAATTTTCAGGTTTCAAGAAGATGTATATTTCTAGGCAGACTATGTATCCCAATATAAGAAGGCACTTGGTCTATAGTTCTCAGCAGAACGCAGGGGTATGTTGTCCCCATTGGAGCCAAATGTTAGTACTATGTGTTTTCATGTCAAAGATATGAAGGTTTGTTGAAGTGGTAGAGTAGTAATTGGACAAATTAGTGGTAGAAAGGAAACATTCATAGCCCTTGAGAAGTCAAGAGTCAAATTTTCCTAAGGCATAATGAACAAACAACAAGAAAATATATGCCCCTGTATGCATAAGGAAAAAATTAATTCCTCATGTGCTTATCAGAGGTCCAAAAGGGGCTTGTTGTGCGTGAAGAGGGCCTAAGTCTATTGGTTAGGGAGCTTACCACAATAATGCAGCCTAAAAGCACAGTATCACATTTTTTTCAAACCCCGAAAGATCGATGACTTAGATCTCATCACGCACCTGCATTCAAATCAACAATCGATATTATCCTTTCATCGAAGTCTCTTTTGGATCCAATCTTCGAGTGCTATGATGGTACACCTTTGATGGACGGTCCATATTACATCGCGCCATCAACCGTGTCCCAAGAAATCAATGACCCCGATTCTATCCATGACCCAAGTGCGTCAACTCAGCATTACACATGGCTTACCAGTAGAGCATTGTCAGGGCCAACTAGCAGCTACCACATGGACGTGTGGAACCCACCCCATGCATAGGTCAATATCTCAAAATTGGGTGACACATGTCCTACCTATCTGCCACATCAGCACCAACGTGAACCAATGAGAAGACGCCACATGTCCATGGTGACGTCAGCATAATGATATTTTCCTTTGTTGATTTTGGGTTCTTAGTCAAGCCAGATCGACGAATCTTGTGCATCGTCGAACTTCCCCTGGTGGCTCTAGATCGACGGTTGATATTTTCCCTCAAAGTTCACTCATCATAGTCATGTTTAATTCCCATACCCTAACCACTCTGATTTTTCACCCACGATGGACATTCCTAATCTTCCCTCAGACCTTTTTCAAGTGGGACCAGTCAACAGTCTAGATCTACTCTCAGGTATCAAAGCTTCCTAGTCAGGTGTTGCATCATCACGCCAATGAAGCACTATTAGAGACAATCAAAGACTTCCACATGGACAAGTGGAAACTGCCAGATACACAAGTCAACACACCAAAAATGGATGACACGTGTCACACTCCCCTACCACATTAGCATCAGCATGGACCAGTATAATCTTTCCACGTATCCAAGGTGACATCAGCCTACCATATTTTCCTTAGTCATTTTTTGGTTCTTGGATGAGCCAGATCGATGGTTCCCGTGCATTTTTGGACCTCTCTGCACAACTCCAGATCAATGGTTGAGATTTACTCTCAGAGCCCCCTCGTTGGAGTCATTTTGGAAGAGCACCCCCTAATCACTATGATGTGCACCTCCAAAGGATGGTTCAAATCCATTCTGACCTTTTTCAAGTGGGGTCGATCAACTGTCCAGATATGCTCTCTGGTATAAAATCTTCCCATCCAAGTATCGTATCCGTGTTCTTAAAGAGCATTGTCAGGAAAAATCGATGACTACCATGTGGACGCGGGAAACCCATTGGATAAATAGATCAACATTATAAAAATGGGTGACATGTGTCACACCTTCCTTCCACCTTAGTGTCAGAGTGGACCAATGAAAAGTCACCATGTGTGAAAATGATGTTAGCATGACGGTATTTTCCTTAGCCAATTTTGGGCTCTTAGTCAAGCTATATCGACGAATCTTATTCATTGTCAAACCTCTCTTCATAGCTCAATATATACGGTTAATATTCTCTCTTGGATTTCCCTCGTTAGAGTCATGTTAGAATACCATACCCAGACCACTCTGAGGGGTATCATTGATGGACGGTCCAGATTTTCTCTCGAACCTCTTTCAAGGGGGACTGATCAACGGCCCAGATCTCATCGTCTCCTAAATCATGCTTAGAGATATTGGCAGTTTAGACTTGATTCATACCCCTAAGGCGACGATTCAATGTTACACATGGCTTGCCAGCAAAGCACTGTCAGAGATAATCATGGGCTGCCACGTGGACACATGGAACCCACCAAAGGTACCCAAAAGAATATCAAATTTGGGTAACACATGTCATGCTCCTTTGCCACATCAATGCCAAATAGGACCAATAGCAAGGTGTCATGTGTCTATGCTAGCATCAGTAAGATAATATTATCTTTAAACAAACTTTAGTTTTGGTCGTTTCCTATCAAGTTCAAATCTTCTCTCGGACCTTTTCAAATGGGACCGGTCAACAATCCATATCCAGTCCGTTATAATCCACAAGGTTCTTGTCATCAAACCCTTTGTTTGAATCCCAGACCCCGATAGATCTAAAAATTGTGCCTCTGATCAATGGCTAAGATTACTCATCGAATTTGATCTGATGGATGTTGAATCTCACTCCTATGAAGATTTGATTTTGACCACCCAACAACAGAAGAAATGATTACATAGACTCTTCAAGGATAGAGCTCGAGTGTATTGTTTGGCCTACAAGTTTCAAGCTACCCCACGATCCCAGCATAACAGAACTCATGCAGGTAAAATTAATTAATTTTGACCAGAGGAGAAACCTCCCAAGAATCAAGAAGCCATAAAGATTATCCAAGAAGCTAGAACTAGTTTCAAGAAGTGGTTTTATGGCATGAGAAAGAGAAATAAAAGACAATGAAGGCACCCATTGTTAAGGTTGACACTTTGGGGAGTTAAATAGTTTCTTGTAACCAGAGTTGTTCGAAAACAGAGATACCTTGAGAAAAGCCAATTGATAAATGCAACAGGAAACCAGAGATTCATCCCCTGTGTTTAAGTTTTTGTCTATAATTATTCATTATGTTGTATATGTGTTCTTATAAAGCATCTCCTCCCATTTTTTATTTTCTTGTATCAGATCTGATTTATAAAAACTCTAAAAAAAAATTCATTCCTCATATTCATTGTTACTGTATGATGTATGGTTATGATATAGAACTGATTTCCTCTGAGCGTATGAAAATTTCTTGTCATTTCTTTGTGCATTTAAATGATGTGCAGAGGGTACCTCCATGTATTTGAGCATATGAAGGTGTTAACTGTTTGAAACATATTTTTATTGATCTATATACATCGATTAGAGTTATTGAATTCTTAATTCCTCAACACATTATTCCTTTTCCATAGGCTACAAGATTCATTCTGAGCATTTCCCTATATGTTTATTTTGTTATTTCTTTTAATCCACCATTTCATCTCCCTTTTAAGCTTGGATTTATGAAACACTCATGTGTGTGTGTGTGTGTGTGTGTGTGTGTGTGTGTGTGTGTGTGTGATAGTTGATATCATTTTTCATTTGAACTTAGAATTGTTTGAGGTCCTATAATTTCAAAAGAAAGAGAGAGGGAAAACCTTCTCAAATATTTCGCAAGTTTTTTTATTACAAATATGGCCTTAAGATTCATCATCAGTATTGGCCCTTGGGGTGCCTCAACATTGTTCCAACAACATCCTAGTACATCTCGAGGGATAACAATTACCATCGACCAACTCGATTATTTCCTAGTCATACATTGTCCCTTTACAACGTGTCACCAAACATTGATGGTCACCACTTTCTGTCTTTCAAGTTGTGATCGGTCGTGCACTACAAGAATGCAAGGTGTGACTGGGTATGTTACTCCCCAATTAGGATTTGTTACAAGGAGATACGATCAAGGCTCGTATTTCACGTAATATGACATCGAGAAGCTTGTTATCTTGAGTGTCTCGATTTCTCCACCATCTTGTCTCTATCATCCTATATATTGGGGGTCTCTCATGGGGAAAGGGGAGGAAAATATAGAGTAACATTATATTTTTGAATTGATCACAGAGCTTGGTCAAGGATATTGGGAAGAGATTCATAAAGCCTATTGATTGTAAGATGTAAACCTTTAATTCTATTAATAGAATATCCACATGACTTTCCCCTCTATTGATTATATATGATTTATATGATATTCATAGAGAATTAATATTTTCATTCCTTCATGTCATATTATTAGATATGTTATTAATCCATATATGTTACATTTTATCTTGTGAGAGGTATTCATTTGTGTGTCTTTGTGTGCAGATATGCATTCATGAACATGAAGGACATCTTCAAAAGAGAGAACAACCCAGGAGGGTGCAAGGAAAACCATTGAATTATTAAGTAAGTTTCTTATCTTTTTATCTCATAGATATATTCATGTATGATTCATATACAGGATGGTCTATAGGTTCTATCTCTATTTTTTTCTTAGGTATAGTAAGAGAGTAAGGGAGGTAATTCTTGCAAGGTACAATTATCCTACAACAGACTGGCAACTCCACTAGGGAAGTCATCATTGCTTACTTAGTTTCTTCCTCAACTTATTTAAATTTATTTCTTCAATATCCTTGCATGTTCAAGCCCCATTTTTCATTTTCATTCTTCCAGTAAGTCTTTTTCGAGCCTGTTTGAAATTTTCCATCCTTAGATCTGATAGATATTCTTTAGATCTATTGATTTTTACACTTGTATGGTCGTGGTCACGGAGTTCCTATTAATACAAATCAACCACACCAATTATGGTCGTTGGTTGGTCCATTCTAGCGCGCTACTTCCCAAAAACCGCATTGAACAGTGCAACCAGTGCTTGTGGTCACGGGTCTCTCCTTGTATAACGTCTGACCGGTCACTCTGTCCTAACTGACAAGGTGCAACCAAGAACTAAAAAAAAAAATCCTAAAGGGACATCCTTCAAATCTATCCCAGATCTATTCCCTGTTTTTTTCTTATAGCCTTACAGATCCTTCCCAGATCTGTTCTAGCAGTCATTGCTCCAACCTCTTTTCAAGTCATTTGAAATTATTTTTTCCTTTGTCTTCCATTTGTTTGATTGATTCAAAGAAATTATTGTTTTTGTGGGTACAGTTTGAATTCATTAACTTCATTCCCTTGAACATTTAGTGCTAGTGGTACCCCTATAAGAGAGTCTATTTTCCTTAAAAAAATATTCTAGCTTTTCCTTCAAGATTTGTTTTCATTGTTTAAACAAAGCAAACTCTCTTGATTTGCAATCTCATTTTCAAGTCTTCTTTGAGTTTTTACTCCATTTGAAATGCATCATTTCATATTGTTTATAATATTTTTGATCTATTGTTGCCCATCTTTTTTATTTGTTTAATGCAAAAGGTATAGTTTTTCTTTAGATTGGCATAATCTTTAAAAAAAAACACAGAAAATTTATCTTTTAAAGAGTTTTGCATTACATTTTGAGCATAATTCGGCTAAGAGTCTTTGTTTCAATAGTGGAATTGAAAGTTGTATTGTCGAAATCATTTCAAAAAAAAAAAATTCCACTTCATTAAGAACTTTTGTTCATATTGGTACATGTATTTTATTAAAAAAGAGGAAACTCTCTTCCTTTCGCTTAAGTATCTCTTCATCGAAAGAAAATTTTTCATTTGTGTATATAGATTTCTTTTGGGATTGGTCTTGAGTCAAAACACCATCAAGTTTCATTATGTTCCCTTTGAGTAAACAAAAACCATTTAAAATCAAGTGAAATTAGAAGCGATTAGAACATTAGCTTAGCATCTAGGGCCTTGGAATAGCAAACCAACAATAGCTTAGAATATAGGTCCTTGGAATAGGTTTGCAGAGTTAATTCTCCAAATCCATAAATGAAACTAAGCCCATTAATGAGACAAAATCCACAGCCATAAATGAAACTAAGACCATTAATGAGACAAAATCCATTAGTAACAAAACTAGTTCTGAGAAAACTCACCTCACACTCGATTTAAGCACTAGGTCAAGCTAAGTAATTGGTTGAGATATCCTCTTTCCATTTTCTTGGTGGGACTATTTCGTGTATTGGGAATTTTTAGACGCGGACGTCCCTAGAGTAACTCCAATGTTCTTGAAATTTTGGGTGTCAGGACTTGACCTGGTGTTCCCTGCCCACAAGATAGTCTCGACTAACAATTGTTCCTCCCGACCGTATTTTTGTGAAGTGGTAACCTTATTGGCTTGTCCTAGGTACCTACATAGGTGACTGTAAGGGGAAATCCTTATGGTACCTAAGTCAAACGTTGAATATTTGTTTCAACGAACCAGGGAGGGTATTTTCCCACAAGCTCTTACTTGCACCTTGGGGAGATGTTGTGTGATGGTTATCATAAATGCTTCTCATAGATTCTTCATTGACGTCTTGAAATACCATCTTCAAAAGACCCTTAAACCCATTGTTTTTCTTGCTTGATATCTTTGATTTGGCTAGGTGTGTGCTCTATGTATTGGTTTCATAGGTGGTCATAGTATTTTTGTTTATATATTTAATGTGTTGTCTTATACTTCGTGGCTAACTTACCCCATCATCGTTCTAGAAGAATCATTGGGTTTAACCTGGAAATATCCCACCAAGACAAACGACTAGTTGTCCGATGTCCAATCACTCGTCCTCATCCTCAACCTGAGTTAGAAGGTCCTCAACTATTTTTCCTAAATATTTATTTTTGTCGTTCTCGAACTACCGTTGGGGAATCCATACCCGACTACGAATACCTCTGACCATTTGTCAGACCAAAAATGATTTCAACACTTGAAGACACCAATACTAGTGATGTGGAATATCTCGTAATAGGAGACGATCCAGGTGGAGACATAACCATAAGCTAAGGACATCTTAACCCTCCTTCCACCTCTCCTCTACCCAATTATTTCCACCAACTCTTAGGGAAACAATATTATTATAATAGTGAATATTTTTCAACTTTACATTCACCCATGTCGAGTGGCAACCCTGCCTCTAGTGCTCCAAATTTTCCCCCACAATGTCTACCACGCCAAGCAGTATCCTAGTAAGTTCGCTTATCCCATCAACTAGTGAAACTGGGAACCTGCATACATCACCACTTAGCGAAGTAGGAAACCTACATGTGTGATCAGTGGGTTGCGTTGGAACCCCACCTATATTATCAAGTACTGGAGGAGGAAATCCACTTGGTACACCACCTCAAACACCATTTTCTCTATAGAGCCAACCCATAGTCCATCCAGTTTCATCAAATACCTAGCCTAGTGCTCATCAAATCCCTACTTTAGTTCACAATCCAACATAGGACAAATATTTCCAGTTAATTTTGGGAGTTATTTTATCTTCTCTTATAGTAACCCACCAACTGGCCAAATACATTGAGTATTGGTTTCCCATTTGGTTGTAATTGGAATAGCGAAATAGTGTTATTCAACCTGGTAGAAATATCTTTCCTAAGGGAATCAATGTTCCTTGGGGTACTCCCTTCTCAGGGGCCAGAAATTTCCCTTGGGGTAATCCCAACACTGGAGGCAGAAATACCCCTGGAATACCTCCTTTCCCTAGGGGAAATAATATCCCTTGGGGTACCCCCAATGTTGGGGGAAACAATACCCCTGGAATACCTCCTTTACCTAGGGGAAGCAATGTCCCTTGAAGTACTCCCAATGATGGGGGAAACAATATCCATGGAATCCCTCCCTTCCTAGGAAGCGGTAATCCTTTTGTTACAAGAAACCCCCTACTGTCCAGGACCAATAATTCTCCCGATAACATACCTTTTCCATGGAACATCCTTGAAAATGTTCCTTTGAATGGGGGCACCAATCCCCTAAATAATCCTCAACATGGGGGGTGCTTATATGAAAATGGGAAACCCTTACCAAGGAAGTGGTTATATACCTATAGGAAATCCTTATCAAGGGGGTTATTTTCCTACCCCTAGTCAGTATATGGAAGGAACATATGGTCCTTTTGGTCTCAACACACCTTTACCTTTAGACCAGAATCTCTTCGCAAACACTCAGTTGCCATTTTTTACCACTCTAGAATTACCCAACTTATTTAGACTCACAAATGATCCCACAGTGCATAATCCCACTTCGTTGGTCGTCTGAGTAAAATTTTATGTAGACATTATGAAATTTGATGGCAAGACAAGAGAAGATCCCACCACACACATCACGACTTATCATTTGTGGTGCGTCTCCAACTCTTTGTTGGATGACAACATTTCTTTACCTATTTTCTCTTGCACCTTAACTCGCAAAGCCTCAAAGTGGTTCATTGAACTATCTACGACCTCATTTAACAACTTCAATGCTTTAGAGATGGCCTTTTTTACCCATTTCCAATTACCCATCTAGTATGAAACGGGGACAGAGCTTCTAACCTCATTATGTCAAAACATTGCCACACATATCGCAGACCACATTCACGAGTGGAAGCGATGAAGAAAACTCATTAAATCCCTAATTCACGACCATCTCTTGGCTAATTGGTTTACAAAATCATTATTTCCTCCCATAGCTGAATATGTTTCCATGTCCAGAGCCATAACTGAGTAGCGGGATATTCGTCATTCCCAACACTTAGACCTGATTTATTCATAGTCCAGCACACTCTATGACCGTATTCCTCATTCTCCTTGACCATTGAATGATACTCCTCGACCAACACCTGGACCCCATGCCAATTGTATGGTCAGTCATGTCTCTTCCACTACAGTTGGCTAGTTTACTGGGAAACTTAGTAAATTGATTATAGCTAGAAATACCACCTCTTTTTCACCTGCAACCACCTCGAATTTGACCCCTTCTCAGACCTATGAGGTAAACACAATGCATTCCACTACACCCAAAAACCTACAGCAACCCGAAGGAAGAAGAAAAATAATAGCAATAAGAAAAAAAAAGTTATTCTTAGTAGACAGACCAAAAAACCCAAGACCCCAATGTTGGTGGGAAAAACAAAACAAAGGTAAAATATCCTTGTATGGTGTGTAAGGAGGACCACTTTATCAAAAATTCCCCTCACTTTGTTGATGTTCATCAATATCTCAAATGAGGGGGATGTCCTTCCCAACCTGTTGTATTAACCAATCCATTCCCCCCAACAACAAAAAATGGTCACATAAGTTCCTGCACCTCCAACCGGGGGCAATGCAGGGTCCTCAACTACAAATATTATGATGGTTAACTCCACTATGGAACTATCCACAAGATCAAATAACTAAGACACTCCCGAAGGGAAACCTTCATCTAAGGATCCTCCATCGATTTCATCATCTAACGACCCCCTCACATTAGAGAAACCATCTTCCAAACCTGCAATTCACCCTCCAAAAGAGGTGCTTCGATAGACTACCCATAATTTTAATGCCCGGGAAAATCAACACTATAGTATAGTGGAATATCTCTCCTAGGAGACATGTTCGATGACAGCACTCGATGTATTGCAGATTCGTCCCTCACAACGGAAATCCTTGTTATCATCCATAGGGTGGATCAACCCTTGGGAGTGAAACATTATTTCCTTTGACACGGAACAGAGTGAGTCACATCTCTCACACCAACTAGCATTGCAAATAACAGTTAGTTGTCTTAACAAGAAAATATTTCATACAGTGATCGAAGAAGGAGCGGCCACTTGCATTATGTCTTTTTCATGTTGGAAATCCATTGGTTCTCCTCAGCTCACTACATATCAAACCATCTTAAAATATTTTGATGGACATTTTTTCAAACCCTAAGAAATTATCACCTCTTTATCCATTGAGCTCAGGGGAAAGACTGTCTCCATATATTTCAAAGTGGTGGATGCCACACTCGATTATATTTTTCTCTTGGGTCACACTTGGTTCTATGCAATGAAGGTTGTTTCATCCACTGTCTTTCATGTCATACATTTTCCCCATCAAGGAAAGATATTTATTGTTAGTACTATATTTGTTTCTGTCAAAGATATGAAGGTTTACTGAACTGGTTGGGCTATGATTGGACAAATTAGTGGTAGAAAAGAAACATTCATATCCCTTGAGCAACCAAGAGTCAAATTTTCCTAAGGCATAATAAACAAAACAACAATAAAATCCATGCCCTTGTACGCATAAGGAAAAAATTAATCCCTTGGGTGCTTATCGTAGGTCCGAAAGGGGCTTGTCATGTGTGAAGAGGGCCTAAGTCTATTGGCTAGGGATATTACCACAAGACAATGGCCTAAAAGTGTAGCATCAATGGTTTTTCGAAACCTTAAAGATCGATGGATGGTCCAAGCCTCAAGTTCTCCAATGGTGCACCTTTGATGGACAATCCAGATTCCACCGTGCCTCAAGCGCTCTGATGGTGCACCTTTGATGGAGGATCCAAATTCCATCATGCCATCAACCATGTTCGAAGAGATGAACATCTTGGATTCGATACATGACCCTAGAGTGCCAAATTAGCATTACAAATGGCCTACCAGGGCCAACTAGTGCCTGCCACATGGACGTGTAGAACCTTCCCCATGCATAGGTCAATATCTTGAAACTAGGTGACACTTATACTACTTGTCTACCACATCAATGACAACTCGGACCAATGATATTATGCCACTTGTCCAGGGTGACATCAACATAATGATATTTTTTTTAGTTAATTTTAGGTTCTTGGTTGAACAAGATTGATGGCTCTCATGCATCGTCGCACTTCCCCTGGTAGATCTAGATCGATGCTTGATATTTTCCCTCAGATTTCCCTCATAGGATTCATGTTGAATGACCATACCTTGACCACTCTTATGTGGCACCCATGATGCATGGTCCCGATCTACTCTCAGTCATTTTTCAAGTGGGATCGATCAACAACCTAGATCTACTCTCGGGTATCAAATCTTTCCATCTAGGTGTCACATCAGCACGCCAACGAAACACTCTCAAATCAATTCCGAGACTTCCATGTGGACAAGTGGAACCCACCAAATACATGGTTCAACACACCAAATATGGGTGACATGTGTCACACTCCCCTGCCACATCAGTATCAGCATGGACTAGTATAAGGTCGCCACGTATCTAGGGTTACATCAGCCTGATTATCTTTTCCTTAGTCATTTATGTGTTCCCATTCGAGCCAGATCGAAGGCTCCTGTGCATCTTCGGACCTCCCAGCACATCTCTAGATCAACATCTAATATTTAGCCTCAAAGTACCCTCATCGAATTCATTTTGGAAGAGCATACCTAGACCACTCTAATGCGCACCTCCGAAGGATGGTTCAGATCCATTCTAACCTTTTTCAAGTTGGGTCGATCAATGGTCTAAATATTATCTCGGGTATCAAATATTCCCATCCAAGTGTCATATCAGTGTTCTTGCGGAGCACTATGATGGAAAATCAGTGACTTCCATGTGGATACGAGAAACCCACTGGATACACAGGTCATCATTCTAAAAATAGGTGACACGTTTCACACCTGCCTGCCACCTCAATTCTAGAGTGGACCAATGAAAAGTATCCATGTGTGAAATTGATGTCAACATGAAAGTATTTTCCTTAGCCTAAATTGGTCTCTTGGTCAAGCTAGATCAATGACTCTCGTGCGTCATGGTACCTCTCTTCACAGTTCCAGATCTACAGTTGAGATTCACTCTCAGAGTTCCCTTGTCGGAGTATTGTTGGAAGACCAGACCCAGACCACTCTGAGGGGAACCCCCGATGGACGGTCTATATTTTATCTCAGACCTCTTTCAAGGGGGACTGATCAACAGCCCAGATCTCATCGCACCCTCAATCATGATTATATAGATCGACGGTTCATATTTGATTCATGCCCCTAGGGCATCAATTATGCATTACATGTGGCCTACCAACAAAGCACTATCAGAGCTAATCAGAGGCTACCACATGGACACATGGAACCCGCCAAAGGTACCCAAAAGCATATCAAATACAAGTGACACATTTCAAACTCCTCTTCCACATCAGCACCAACAAGGAGAAACAGCAAGGTGTCATGTGTTCATGCTGACATCAACAAGATAATATTTTCCTTATCCAAAATTTTGTTTCGACTGCTCCTGATCAACGGTCCAGATCTTCTCTCATACCTTTTCGAATGGGACCGATCAATGGTATAGATCCAATCCAGTATAGTCTACAAGGTTCTTATCATCGAATTCCATGTTTGAAAAACAGACCTCGATAGTTCTAATGGGTGTGCCTATGATCGATGACTAAGATTACTTGTCGAATTTGATCCGACGGCTACTGAGTCTCACGCCTCTACAAATTTTATTTCGAGTGCCCAGCAGTAGAAGAAATGATTGCAGAGACTCTTCATGGATAAATATTGATTGGATGTTTTGGTCTACAAGTTTCCAACTACCCCACAATATTAGCATAACAGAATTCATACAACTAAAAGTAATTAATTTTGACCAGCAAAGAAACTGCCCAAGAATCAAGAAGTCGTAAACAATATCCAAGAAGTTGGAACTGGTTTCAAGAAGTGGTTTTAGGGAATGAGAGAGAGAAATAAAATACAATGAAGGCACCCATTTTTAAGGTCGACACCTTGGGGAGTTAAATAGTTTCTTGTAACTATATTTTTTTGACCAAAAAGATACCTTGAGCACAATCGATTGATAAATGCAGCAGGAAACCAAAGATTCATCCCCTGTGTTTAAGTTTTAGTTTGTAATTCTTCATTATGTTGTATATGTTTTTTTGTAAACAATATCCTCCCATTATTTATTATCTTGTATCTCATATGATCTATAAAAACTCAGACAGCAGGCCATTCCTCATATTCAATGTTAGTGTATGATGTCTGGTTATGATATAGAAGTGTTTTCCTCTGAATGTATGACCATTTCTTCTCACTTATTTGTGAATTTAAATGATTTGCAGATGGTACCTCCATGTATTTGAGTGTGTGAAGATGTTAATTGTTTGAAGCATATTTTTATTTATCTATATACATATGTTATAGTTGTTGAATTCTTAATTGCTCAGCACGCTATTCCTTTTCCATAGGCTACAGGATTCATTCTGAGTAGTGCTCTGTATGTTTATTTTGTTCTTTCCTCTAATCCGCCATTTAATGTCCTTTTTAAGCTTGGTTGTATGAAACACTCATAGATATATTCATCTAATAGTTGATAGAATTTTTCATTTGAACTGAGAATTATTTGAGCTCCTACAATTTCAAAAGAGAGAGAGAGAGAGAGGGAGGAAAAAACTTCCCAAATATTTAAAAAAAAAAAAAATTACAAATATGGCCTTAAGATTCATCACAAGTCTTGGCCCCTGGGGTGCCTCGGCATCATTCCAACAACATCCTGGAACATCTCAAGGGATAACATCTGAAATGGCGTCGTTGTCAGGGACATAATTTGAAGAAATCTTTCATGTGGATATGGCATTGTAAGTTCTAAAAATTAATGGTGAACAGGCCTCGAGCACTTGGTTGTTAATATTTCACCTCACGACTCCACAAAAGGATAATATGGCCTCTACTAGAAGACACACCAGAATCCACCTTGATCCTGATCCGGTTTCGATATATTCGGATCTAGAAAATTTTGTGACCTGGAGGAATATCAGAGAGCGTCATACCTCATTTTTCTCAAGTAACCCTTATATAGAAATATCTCCTTTTGTTGATCATCAAAATGTTGAATATGTATATCTGACTGATATACCTGAAAATG
>SNQJ01S0060407.1:21200-37918 GCA_010110895.2 Picea sitchensis
CCTTATTATGAAAATCCTTTAGGAAGATTACAAGGGCATACGTCTAGGAGCCCTCTTCTCATGAGTTATGCATTAGTAGGTCATCCACATAGATGATCCTATGATGATTCTAAGTTAAACAAGAAGATCACAATATCCAAGGCCACCGAAGTCCAACACAAATCTATTATCTCATGGTTCGATCTCAAACCAAGGTCCACATAGGTGTCCAACAAAGGGGATCTGTTGTAGTCTAAGCATTGGTATATTCAACCCATGGGAAGGGGAACGTCTCACCTAAAACATTGTGCCAAGACCAAAGGTTGTATAGGGCTCACACAACATGGTTGTCATGTTTGACATTCAACTCCATATGAATAACTTCCCCTAACCATTGCACCAATGATTTATTCATCATAGAACAACTCTCATCAATTCACACAATACTCAGTAAACCATCATAACCAACACTATCATTTGTTTTAGTGCAAAACATATTAGATTAGAAAGTATCCATTCAAAAGCATAATTAAGGAAGAACAATGAAACACATCATCACCATTCATAAGAAGGCAATGTAAATTTTAAATGGAGGCTTTGTTCCATGGATATTTGACACATGACCTCTCGTTCTAAATCCCTTTCTTTGTGCAATCTTTTGTTGTCATTGCATTGTAAACCCCAAAATAGGGGTGCCAAGGATCGATCTGCTCCTTCCTTTATCTAATGGCCCTTTTCCTCATAGGACCATTCCCTGTGACCAAGGATTCAATATAGAGGCACCCAAAACTTGTTTAATATACCTAGTCCGAAGGACCTCTGCCCTCTCTCCATGTCATTGAGAACTATGACCTCTGATCAACTCCTTGGGTGTTAATCTTACAGTATAGATCGATAGTAGTATTTAAATTGACTGTGAAGATCGATGGCTAGGAATGATTGCGGAGTCTCAACTGGCACGACCTTTAAACCCGTCGTCGAGTTCCACAATGGAAAATGCACGTTGGCAGATGGACCAATGTGAGTCGTTGATTTGTTGGCGGGTAGCGATCGACGATCGTTGTGGATTGCAGAACCAAAACTTGTGCGAACGTTAATTCAACCTTTGAATCTCATAATGGCTCCCCATCGTCGATCTGCCTTCACTGAGATTTGATGGTTACGACTCAATCGGTTATCGATTTACTCCTTCCCCACGATTGGACGATGTGCAGAGTTCCAAGCCAAATGATGAACGGTCAATGTTAGTTTCTTCTGATCTTTGCAGGATTTGATCTAACAGTTATCATCCACTGGTGGAATGATCTAACGGTTGTTGTAGCTTCCCTTATGATCACGATAACCTTTCTCCTCCATAGTTCAGTTAAGATCATCGATCCTTCTCGTGATCGATGGTCATGGGAATAACATTCCCGATCTAATATAGAATATGGGATTATACCAGGTCTCCTCACCAAAATTCTCCTTCTAGCCCTGCAACACGAACCCTACACCTGCAATTACACGATCTCAACTATATGTAGAGACATATAAAAATGCAGAGATATATCAACCACACATAACCCGAGACCTATTATAACAGTTTCTACAGAGGTTAAACACACAAAATAACCATCACATCCTCAATGACAGGATTTAACTGTCATGAAGAAAGATTCCTTCAGATTAAGCTCGAAACAGAGCTTTCCACACTATATTAATTCATTATAAATGAACTGTACATAGACAAATAAACCTGATCATTTGACTGCCAACCTCTACTTCATCCTTAGTTCTGATTTACATTCAAATGGCCACTGAATCGACTAAAAACTCCTTCTCTCTATCCAACCTCTCTTGCCTAACCTCCTCCTTCTAATTCCCACAAGACTATAATAAATATACAAAAGTATATTGAACTGTAAATTGTTCAAATCCACAAATAACTCAATCAATCTCCTAAGGATCCTCTCAGATCCCCAAATCTCTCCAAATATCACTAAGATCTCCCACTAGACATAATTTTAGGATTCTACAAATATTCAAGAGATCTACTCACTCTAAAATCTCTCAACAAACCAACTCTCACTCACTCATGTTCTCATACATTCGAGAACAATTACAATTTAAATCATCACCAACTCATTATCCTATGTATCTTACTCCTTACTCATCAAAACATAGGAAATTACAAATAAATCAAGACTTTGGCAAACCAACTCCCTTGAAAACACAAGACCTCCTAGTCTAGGCAATTGTACAATAATTTGGAAGCAGGATGCTCCTGCATCAGACTACCAAGGTTGAAAACATTCATGATCTCCTGATCATGTGATTTCATATCCTGATGAAAACCTCCAGGGTCCCAAACCTTAGTTGGTAGTTGTCCAATTGCTATGCACTTATGTTGTTGTTGTATATCAATTGCCTTCTAGTTCATTTTCCTTCCTTTAATCAACTTCAATTTCTGATTGATCATCCCTTCCGTTGTTAGCTTCCTCCATCTGGACTGTCCCATCATCAAATTCCACAATTCCTCAATCACAAAATCAATTTCTATTGTTACTTGCAATCCTTGATTGCTTTCATTAACATCTTCTTGGGCTAAGAATCCTTGCTTTTGTTTGTTGTTGTTGTTATCATTTGGATGCATTGCATCTTTACCTGTATATCCTCGACTACTTTCAAGATTTTGAGAATACTCACATACACAATATTTCACATCCTCCAATTCCACATTTAACTTATGGAATATTTCCTGCAAATTCTTCTCTTGAATCTGACTAAAGAAACTATAAATTAAAGCCAAATGCTTCATACCTTCACTTACCATATCAACAACATTCTTATCAATCAATTTCATCATTGCTTCCTTGTACTCTTCTGTAGCCCAATGTAACATTTCCTCAACAGAAATATCTTTAAGCCAATCACTACCCCACTTATGTCTTCAGTAATGTCCATACTTTCAACATCCTTCTCATTGTTTTCATGAAACAATGCTACCTGCATAACATAATTTTGAATATGCTCTTGACAAGGCAATTCTTCCTTCACGTTATCCTTGGAAGATTTTCAATCTTCATAACCCTTTTGCAATTCCTTGCAGTTCTTCATCCAATAAATGGAGTTACCAATACCATCATTGAGCATCAATCTTTGCTTGGGTTCACACCAGTGAACTTCCTCATCTTCATCCATTTCCTCAATAACATCCATGTCTTGTGTGGTTGTCATGCTTTCAAAAAGCATATGTCCACCTTCTTCAACCTACATGACAACCTCATCTAGTTGTCCAAGTTCTTCTCCACTTGCTTCATTTTTATTCTACTATCTTGTTGCTACTGACTGCAACTTTCTTGGCTTCCATTTCTTATGTTGCAATGCCCCACTGGCTTTGCTTTGGAAATATTCCCTTGTTACTTGTCTTCTGTTGCTTCTTGTCTCCTCACTTGCTTTTCTAATGTAGATCTTCCTTTCCTCTACATGTCTTCTCTGAGACATCTTCACTATCAGCATCCTCATTCCTTCAATTTCTCTTTGGCCATCCTCATGATCCAAATCTACCTTATTTTCTGCAGCAATAAACTCCTCTGACCGTCTTCCAGGAGTCCATTTGTTTGGTAGTGTATGGTATTCCTCTTGGCTGTCCTTTTGAGACAATCTTACCTCATCTTCTGCAACAATAAATTTTTGCAGTAGTCCTTCATTTGTTTCTTTGGAAACATGCATATTGGCTCCACCTTGGTTGTATTCATGAGGCATCGTGGCCTCATCCTCCACCAGAATGAGTTTATGATCCTGCATGCTTGAAATGGTTTTATACATTTCTTTTTCTTCCTTTTGAATGTCGACAACTTCACGTGCTAAATATGAAACCACACACAATATGTCAGAAATAAAAACATTGGGTCTTTCATCCTTGCTTGTCAGCATATCCATATGATGATATGAACTCTTCAAAGAGCTCATGAGCCTTCCTGCAAGTCTCTCCTCCTCTTCATTCTCCAAGCAATCTGTAAGATCCACAATAGATCTTCTCTCAACATCATCCTCTCCAAGGATGTCACCTTGCTCTGGTTCACAGTAGTGAACTTCTTCTTCAATCAATGGCTTCAATCTGAACTAAACTTCTCTAGTTTTCTCTTTCTTCTTTAAATTATTCGATCTATGCTTCATTTCCCTTAGGATTTTCCTCAGTTTCTTTACGAATAACTGTACCACTGGCCACTGAAATGGATTCTTCATACTCCATCCTCTTCTATGATTCTCTTTCATCTCTTCCTCTTGTAGCAACTTCACCATGTAATTGAGTTTACCTTTTATCTCAATCATCTCTTTGTCAAACTCTTATTGACTCATCTTCTATATCCCCTTTACCTTGGCACACTTCCTTCTATTGTGGCTTTCCTCTGAACCTTTGCAATGAACTTCATTGATCATTATCTTCCCCTCCTTTGTGAACTTCATTTGTTCACCTGTGTATTTCACTTGAGCCCTCACCTTTAGCAAGTCTCCATACCTGCCTTTCATACCTCAGAAAGCTATCTCCTTGAGCTTGGCCTCTTGGTATTTTCTGGTTCTCTGCCTCTAAACCACTCTTTGAGAAACCTCTGCTCTTTTAGGCTCTGCAGCTTCCACTTCCTTTTGAGAACACTCACTTGTCCTCCCTATCCAACCTCTATTGGAATTATTCAGGTTCTGCCACTACTTAAGAGCTCACATGCTCTTCTCATTTAAGAACACAATTGGTTCTCTGTTACAACTCCTCTCAACTATAATGCTGCTAACACCCTCTTTGTATGTTACCTGCAATCTGCAAACAAATCTTAAAAACCAGAGTTATCATAGAAACATCAATAATACCTGCAAGATCTGTTCATGATCTTGTCTTCCACATCCAATGCACTTGAATAGACAATTTCCTTTTAACCACGCCTCTGTCTGTTAGATTTATAATATGATTCTCTCTCCCTTTCTTTGCATTATCAGATTCAATAATCTGAATTCCTCTATGCAATCACAACTAATTTTGACTTCGTACCAGCTGTCTGACAAATTATATTTGCAGGTACATTTACTACATCAACTCATTTTCAAGAGCATAAACTTTGCTCTGATTTTTCCTCCCAAAGATATTTTACTTGCTCTTATACCACTTGACACAGGACCTCCCGTCCTAAATCCCTTTCTTTGTGCAATCTTCTGTTGTCATTGCATTGTAAACCCCAAAATAGGGGTGCCAAGGATTGATCTGCTCCTTCCTTTATCTAATGGCCCTTTTTCTTATATGACCATTCCCCGTGACCAGGGATTTAATACAGAGGCGCCCAAAACTTGTTTAATATACCTAGTCCAAAGGATCTTTTCCCTCTCTCCATATGATCGAGAACTATGACCTCGGCTCAACTCCTTGGGTGCTAGTCTTACAATATAGAACGACAATAGTATTTAAATTGAATCTGAATATCGATGGCCAAGAATGATTGTGGAGTCTCAACTAGCACGACCTTTAAAAATGTCGTTGAGTTCTGCAATGGAAGATGCACGTTGGCAGATGGACCAATGTGAGTCGTTGATTTATTGACGGGTGACGATCGACGATCGTTGTGGATTGCAAAACTAAAACTTGTGTGAACTTTAATTCAACCTTTAAATCTCGTAATGGATCCCCGCCATCGATCTACCTTCACTGAGATCTTATGGTTACGACTCAATCGATTATTGATGTACTCCTTTCCTCGCGATCGAATGGTGTGCAGAGTTCCAAGCCAAATGATGAACGATCAGTGTTTGTTCCTTCCGATCCTTGCACAATTTGATCTAATTGTTATCATCCACTGGTGGAGTGATCTAACAGCTGTTGTAGCTTCACTTATGATTATGATAACCTTTCGCCTCCACATTTCAGTTAGGATCATTGATCCTTCTCGTGATCGATGGTCATGGGAATAACATTCTCGATCTCATATAGAATATGAGATTATACCAGGTTTCCTCACCAGAATTCTCCTTCTCACCTTGCAACACGAACCCTACACTTGTGATTACACGATCTCAACTATATGCAGAGACATATAAAAATGAAGAGATATATCAACCTCACATAACCCGAGACCTATTATAACAGTTTCTACAAAGGTTATGCACACAAAATAACCATCACATCCTCAATGACATGAATTAACTGTCATGAACATAGATTCCTTTAGATTAAGCTCAAAACAAATCTTTCCACACTATATTAATTCAGTATAAATGAACTGTACATGGCCAAATAAACGTGATCATTTCACTGTTAACCTCTACTTCGTCCTTAGGCCCGATTTACATTCAAATGGCCACTGGCTCGACTACAAACACCTTCTCTCTGTCCAACCTCTTCTGCCTAACCTCCTCCTAATTCCCACAAGACTATAATAAATATATAAAAAGGATGTTGAACTGTAAACTGCTCATATCCACAAATAACTCAATCAATCTCCTAAGGATCCTCTCAGATCCCCAAATCTCTCCAAATATCACTAAGATCTCTCACTAAACATAATCTTAGGATTATACAAATATTCAAGAGATCTACTCACTCTAAAATCTCTCAAAAAAACAACTCTCACTCACTCATGTTCTCATACATTCGAGAACAATTACAATTTAAATCATCACCAACTCCTTATGCTATGTATCTTACTCCTTACTCATCAAACCATAGGAAATTACAAATAAATCAAGACTTTGGGAAACAACTCCCTTGAAAACACAAGACCTCCTAGTATAGGCAATTGTACAACAATTTGGAAGCAGGATGCTCCTGCATCAGGATCCCAAGGTTGAAAACATTCATGATCTCCTGATCATGTGATTTCATATACTAATGAAAACCTCGAGGGACCCAAACCTTAGTTGGTAGTTGTCCAATTGCTCTGCGCCTCTATTGTTGTTGTATATCAGTTGCCTTTTGGTTCATTTTCCATCCTTCAATCAACTTCAATTTCTGATTGATCATCCCTTCCGCTGTCAGCTTCCTCCATCTGGACTATCCCATCATCAAATTCAACAATTCCTCAATCACATAATCAATTTCTATTGTTCCCTGCAATCCTTGGTTTCTTTCAATAACATATTCGTGGGCTAAGAATCCTTGCTTTTGTATGTTGTTGTTGTTATCCTTTGGCTGCATTGCATCTTTACCTGTATATCCTCGACTACTTTCAAGATTTTGAGAATACTCACATACACAATATTTCACATCCTCCAATTCCACATTTAACTTATGGAATCTTTCCTACAAATTCTTCTCTTGAATTTGACTAAAGCAACCAATTAAATCCAAATGCTTTATACCTTCACTTACCATATCAACAACATTCTTATCAATCAATTTCATCATTGCTTCCTTGTACTCTTATGTATCCCAATGTAAAATTTCCTCAACATAAATATCTTTAAGCCAATCCATTGCCCCACTTATGTCTTCAGTAATGTCCATACTTTCAACATCCTTCTTATTGTTTTCATGAAACAATGCTACTTGCATAACCGAATTTTGAATATGCTCTTGACAATGCAATTCTTCCTTCACCCTATCCTTGGAAGATTTCCAATCTTCATAACCTTTTTGCAATTCCTTGCAGTTCTTCATCCAATAAATGGAGTTACCAATACCATCATTGAGCATCAATCTCTGCTCAGGTTCACACCAGTGAACTTCCTCATCTTCATCCATTTCCTCAATAACATCCACGTCTTGTGTAGTTGTCATGCTTTCAAAAAGCACATGTCCACCGTCTTCAACTTGCATGACAATCTCATCTAGCTGCCCAATTTCTTCTCCACTTGCTTAATTGTTATTTTGTTGTCTTGTTGCTACTGACTGCAACTTTCCTGGCTTCCATTTCTTATGTTGCAATGCCCCACTGACTTTGCTTTGGAAATTTGCCCTTGTTACTTGTCTTATGCTGCTTCTTGTCTCCTCACTTGCTCCGCTGATGTAGATCTTCCTTTCCTCTGCATGTATTCTCTAAGACATCTTCACCATCAACATCCTCATCCCTTCAATTTCTCTTTGGCCATCCTCATGAGCCAAATCTACCTTATTGTCTGTAGCAATAAAATCCGCTGACTGTCTTCCAGTAGTCCATTTGTTTGGTAGTGTATGATATTCCTCTTGGTTGTCCTTTTGAGACAGTATTACCTTGTCTTTTGCAACAATAAATTTTTGTAGTTGTCCTTCATTTTCTCCTCCATCAGAATGAGTTTCTGATCCTCCCTACTTGAAATGCTTTTATACATTTAATTTTCTTCCTTTTGAATGTTGACAACTTCACCTGCTAAATCTGTAACCACACACAATATGTCATAAATAAAAACATAGGCATTTCATCCTTACTTGTCAGCATATCCATATGCTGATCTGATCTCTTCAAAGAGCTCATGAGACTTCCTACAAGTCTATCTTCCTCTTCATTCTCTAAGCAATCTGTAAGATCCACAATAGATCTTCTCTCAACATCATCCTCTCCAAGGATGTCACCTTGCCCTGGTTTACATTAGTGAACTTCGTGTGGGGAAAGTCACAACATAAAGTGTTCGATGATTTGAAGCATCACTTGTGCTCAGCCCCTATGCTCTCATTATCCAACCTACAACAACCTTTTGAGATTAAGATAGATGCTTTAGACTATGTTGTGGGCGCAGTTCTCACTCAGTATGAATATCCTATGCCCTATCATAGTGAGGCGCTATCAGATACTGTCTATAAGTACCCCACTTTCGACAAGGAAATGTACTCCATTGTGCAAGCCTTCCACTAGTGGAGACATTACATTCTCGGGAAGAAGATAGACATCCACACTAATCATAAGCCTCCACAGTTCATGCTGACACAAGAAAAATTGTAGAATGACTGCCATCAGAAGTGGCCCACATACTTGCAACAATTCCATCTCAACATCCAGTATAATACATGGATCATCAATCGCGTCGTTGACTACCTCAACGGACCTCTAGTTGCTGCACTAACCACAATGCTACACTCCTCCGGACATGAGACCTTCGGATGGCCCCAACTTTGAGAGAAATCCTAACTTCGCCACTACCTACCATTTTCTAGTCACAAACACAACTGTCACTAATTTTCATCTGTATTATGGGTTTTTATGCCATCTGGGCCATCTCTGTGTTCCATCAAGCGAGCGAAGCTGATTTGGGAAGCTCAATACAGTCGGGTATAAGGACACTTTGGTGTGGAAAAGACAGTGGCAGTGTTGCAATAACATTTCTATTGGCCGAAACTCTGACATGATGTCAACAAGTATATTAGGTCCTGCACGACCTGCATCATTTCCAAACCGGCCATTAAGAAACAAGGCATGTACACTCCTCTGCCTACTCCCAAAAGGCCCTGGGAATCCATCTCGATGGACTACATGTCGGGCCTTCCTTCAACCAAGTAGGGAAATGACTGTGTTTTTGTGGTGGTTGATCGATTTTCCAAGATGGAAATTATGGTCTCCTGTAAGAAGAGCATCATGACAGAGGCCACTTCCAAGCTCTTCTTTGAACGAGTAAAAAACTGCCAAAATGAAAACTGTAACTGCCAAAATGAAAGCTATATGTGAGCCAACTGAAAGAGGTGGGTGGCCATGAATATCCTCAAGTTAGGTTGAATTGAAAAGGGAGTGTATTGGTGTTGGTGAAAACACTTTCCTCTTAAAGAGGGAGTGTTAGATCTTGGGGTTACTCTGGAAGTGTCTACACCTTGCTTGGGGGTGCTTCATGTGATGTGGGGTGCATGGTGTATGAATGAACCTTGGTTGTGTCATCATGGACATACTATAATGTACCTAGGGGGGATAATATGAGGGATAATTTTGAAACCCTAGTGATACTTGATGCGCTTATTGTGAGAATAGAGAAGGGGACATCATATAGTACTCTTGTGGGATGCAAGTGTAGGTGCCAAGAAGGATCTTTGGTGGAGTGATCAACTTCCATTAGGAGTGATTCTTAGCGAGGAAGAGTTGGTGGCTAAGTTTTTTCTATGTTTTCCCTGGATAAGGATTGGAGAGATTGAGTTGTACAAGATTGTGATAAGTTGTTGGTATGTGCATGAAATTCATTTCATTGCATCCCCATGCCCATGGAAATTGCACAAAAATACACTTCAATTTTGAAATATTTTTGAATGTTAGGAAGTGAAAGGATATGACCATTCAATATTGTATGCTTAATGTTATTAAATTATTTTTTTTGCATGGCTCCCCGGCTAAGTTAGACACAGTCATTATTAAACACATTGATTGAGTTTGCAACATGGGAAAAGTAAGCAATGAACTTGTGGAAGTTGTTTTCTGATTCCATGAAACTTTGTAGGTCACAAAAGTTATTTGGCAATGGCCATACAACTGTGGTACAAATATTTGTTTGATTGTGTTTGGGATATCTTAGTTGACACAAAATTTGAGATAAACAAGTTGAGGCTACTTTAATGCACATTTTTTTGGATTGACTAATAGTTTTTCTTTGTCCAATGTTGTACATGCCTAGTCAGGTTGTGTAAATGCCTCTCTAAAGTCTTTTTGAAAACAAGAATGTCATTTAGTTACATGATCACAAAAGACTTACAACATTGTATCAACACTTTTTTCATCATCCTCATGAATGTCACATGGGATAAAACCAAATGACATCACCATCCATTTGAATAATCTTTGATGGATCTTGAAGGTTGTCTTCCAAGTATATTTCCCCTTGATATGAATTTTATGATAACCTAGCTTTAGATTGTTCTTACTATAAAAATTTGGCTCCCTAGAGATGATCCAATAGGTTTTCTATGCATGCCAATGGATATTGGATCTTAATGATGATTTTATGAAGAAGTTGATAATCCATACATATATTTCATGTCCCATCCTTCTTCAAAACCAATAATTTGGGTGGTCCACATAATTAAGAGCAAGGGTGAATGATGGGTGGATGTGCCCTCTATCCTACAAATATTAAATTTGCTTCTCGCTTCTTTATCTATTCATTCTCAAGTAGTATTTTTTTACAATCTCCTTTATTGGGGAAAAAACAACTCCATGTTGCAAGTCAATCTTATGTTCAGTTGTGCAACTAATTGGAAGCATACCTTGAGGTTCCTAAAATAACTTTCATAACACTAAAGCAAGTTGATCTTTAAACTACCATGGATATTCCATTGGAATAGTTCGTTACAACAGATATGAAAAATAAAAAATAAAACTTACACTATGGAGATTAAATTCCTTTAGATTCCAGAGTATTTAGTTATTGATTTTCTGTTTATGCATGAAATATATGAAATGCAAAAAATAGAGAAAAATAAAATAAAATCACACACCATCCACAAAATTAATTTTTTTTTTCTCTGGGAAACCCTTACAGGAGAAAACCTAGCTAGAAGGTGAGGTTGCTCTACCCCTTTTTCTTTGGTATGGAAATAATGCAAGTACAAAGGAGAGGGCACTCTCTATGGTGTCACCTAAGACTTGTGGCCTATTAGGCTACAACAAAACATTAACCCCCTTCATTATGCTCTCTAATTTTCCCACTCCTAGTTGTTCTGCTATGCTATGGAACCCCCTTCTGCTCCTAGCAGCCCAATATTTAACATATCTCGATAGTCATATAGGGTTATGAAAACCCCTTCTCCTCAAACCTCAATTCTGATAAGGTTTTGGACCTTATAGAATATTATTGAAAGTCCTCATGTGGCTAGCCCCATATGCATGAGTAACGGGGGATGACGTGGCATCTTCTTGTACCATGGTGGTCAACACAATATGTCAACTTGAGGGAGGCATAACTTTTTCATACGAGCTCCTATTGTTATGATTTTTGCACTATTGGAAAGGTATCCATGTGTATAATAGCGTCACGGGGTTGTATCTCTTGTGGGGAAAGTTTTGAATCCAAAAAATGTCATTTGATGCCTGTAAATGGCTCTAGAAGGTTTCAAACCCCAATTTTCCAAAATGGGACCTGCCATTAAAATGACCCTGCAAGGTGATTCCTCCAATTTTTTCCACTTTGAAAGCATCGAGATAGATAAAAAAAATATAATGATCCAATACGGATCATACCTATAGTGTAGCTAGGGGGAATAATATGGGGTACCTAGGGAGGTACCATAGGGGAATACCAATAAATAAGTATTGTTATGTATAAATGTCACTTTTAATAAATAAGTCCTAGTGTGAATCCAATAAATGTATGAGGACTTACTAGAAGGTTTCACTTCTAGAAGGTTCCTCTTCTAGAATGTTCTTAGGTTCTTGGTAACACTATATAAAGGGGTTCAAGCAATGTAACATGCAAGTTGAGAAGTATTGTATTTGGAGCAGTAAGGCAAGTTGAGAAGTATTGTATTTGGAGCAATAGTTCATTAGGAGGTTACCCCCTCAAAGAGGCAAGTGAACAAGAGTGGATCCCTTCCTTAATAAGATCTATTGTATCATGTTGCTCTACCCTAAGGGTTTCAAATTAATAAAGTGTGGGTTCCTTCTATATTGTTATTGTATATATTATGGTGTTTCTATATTAAGGTCTTTGGTACTTATCATTTGGTATCAGAGCACCTTCTTCAACCACAAAAATGGGAAATTTTTTCAATTATTGCATATTCAAAATACCAAGAAAAAAGAGGGTTGCGACATTCCAGTCAATTATTGAAGCTCTCTTTGTAGAAATTTCTGAAAATGACTATATATCTAAGTTCCTCTCTGAAAAACAACCAATTTCAAAAAACAATTGTCCAAGTCGATGTTCGAGAGGCCATATATTGTTGATTTAAAATCAACATTTTTTTAATTTTTTCCATGGAAGGCCGTGCGATTTTGCTGATTTCTATATAAATTTGTACCAAATTCACCCAAACAAATTGCAAATATGAGTTCCTCTCACAAAATTATCCCATTTAAAAAAAATCATCTGAATCAGAACTACAAAGTGACGATATCATTGATTTAAAATCAACCATTTTTTAGGGTTTTTTTGTGATGACAACAGAATTGCAGAGCTTATAACTTTTGATAGAGTGCTCATATTTTTCTCAGATCAATGTCATTGGATAGAGGATTTTTAGATATTCTTTTGGTATATTATATGTGGTGTTTCCAATGGATATTCACTCTCCAATATTCATCGAAATTGAGCAGGCAATGGAAGCCATCGAGACAACATTTCAAGTGTTTGAAGTTGCAAGGAAAAATATTCAGGAGACTAGAGCCAAAAGGTAAGAGAAGTGTAATTTGGAGATCGTCGACATTTACACCAAGGAAAAATATGATCAAGAAATATATGCTTGGTATAATTTAGATTTTGATTGTGAGGATTGGTATATGGACAATTGTCATTTTTGGGATGATAATTATTTTCTTTTATTTGTTGACTCTACTCCACCTTCTATAGAGAACCTTATGGAGAACAAGCAAGATCCTTCTCTAAATACTATTTTTCAATATTGTCTAGTTCTAGTGTGTTATGAAAATGATTTTTTGGATATGGAGGGATCTACATATTTGGATCCACATGATCAATGTCGATCTTTGGAGCACAATTTTCAGTTGGGTATTGAGTTCCTATATCTTCGAAGGGGAGTTCACACAAGCACTTGGACATGGGACCCAAGTTTGTAGTGGCGGTTGGACTACTTCAACATGGATTCTACATGGGACCCTGGTTATCCATCCTACTTCATCATTTTGGTCCCCACTTATCCATGGGACCCTGGTATATGGTTGTACTTTCTCATAAAAAGTGTTGAGGACAACACTTTCATAAGGGGGATGGAATGTAGTGTAACTAGGGGAATAATATGGGGTACCTAGCGAGGTACACAAGGGAAATAATAATAGATAAGTATTGTTATGTATAAATTTCACTTTAAATAAATAAGGCCTAGAGTGAATGCAATAAATGTTAGAGGGCTTACTAGAAGGTTTTGCTTCTAGAAGGTTCCTCCTCTAGAATGTTCTTAGGTGGTTGGTAGCGCTATATAAAGGGGTTCAAGCAATGTAACAGGAAAGTAAAGAAGTATTGTATTTGGAGTAGTAGCTCATTGGGGTTTTCCCCCTCAAAGAGATAAGTGAACAATAGTGGATCATTTCCATAATCGGATCGATTGCATGGTGTTTCCCTACCCTAAGTGTTTTCATATAATAAAGTGAGGGTTTTATTCTATATTGTTCTTGAATCTATTGTGGTGTTTTTTGTATTCATATCTTTGGTACTTAACACAAACAAAACTTTCTTGGGAGATGTTTATGATGGCATGGATACCATGGTTGATAAAATCATGGAAATTATTACACAAGAGACTCCCACTCTTCTTTTTGTTGATGTTGATTTCAATAAGCATGTGAGGTCCATCATTGTTACGAGTTGGAATGGATTTAACACTCCATTGCACACTTTGGCACATGCTCTAAATACAAGATTTTATGATCAAGAGTTCATTGTTCAAAGCAATGGGAAGAGGAAGGCCCCACATAAGGACAATGAGGTGGCCAATGGAGTGAAAAAATGCCTCCAGAGGTTGTTTCCAGCTTCTCAACAAATAGATGTGAAGGAGGAATGTGTATGTTTTGTTGCTGGATCAAAGTATTTTGCAGACATATCATCTTTGGAGGAGAGGAGAACCATGAACCTGGTTAAATGGTGGACTTTTCATAGGGCAAATGATGTATATTTGCAAATCCTTGCCACTCATATTCTATCCCAAGTGGCAAGCTCTTCAAGATTTGGAACACCTATGGTTTCATTCATTCCGTGAAGCATAACAGGTTGGGATCATATAAGGCATAGGATCTTGTATATGTGCATTCAAACCTCTTCCTTGTGTCTCATAGGGGTGAAGAATAAGTGGGTCTCATAAATATTAGGATGTGGATGCAAAATGCCTAGACTTGGATCTCTCTCTTGTTTCTCTTGATATTGGTGTTGATGCAATTAGAAGTGGAATTGCATCTTCTTCCAATCCACACTCTAGTTATGTTGAAAATTCATCTTTTTCTATTTTTCATGATGAAGATGAGGATGAGTATGAAATGTATTAGGATAAATGATAGCAATTGTCTTTAGCTCATGTTTTATTTCATTTTCAACACATATTGTTGAAATATTGTAACTACAAAGAGTATTCTACTTATTATTATTATTATTTGAGTCATTTATTTATAGATCAAATACCCTTTTGTGGATTGATCATGTTGGGCATTGTAATTGACCAAATCCCCCTTTGTGGATTGGTCAAACCCTAATTATATTATGCAAATTAAGAAGTCGCCCCCCAGGCCTAATTAAAGTGGTTTTAACCACTAAGAAGACAAGTCGGCCCTGCCCAGTGAAGAAACACCTTTCCAGCGCCTATCGGCTTGTATAAATAAAGGAAGCCAGTGCCTCATTATCACACTCACTCATTTGCTCATCCAGTGTGCAAGTTTGGTAGCTACAATTGGGAGAACAAGGAAGAGAGGCACATTTCTCAGTTTTGAATATTCTCTAGTGTTTTAGTTTATTGTCTTAGCATTGTATTGGATATCTATACTAAGGAAGTTTTTGTTGGGTTTTCTCCCCCATGAGGGTTTCCCAGGATAAATGTTGTGTATCTTGTGATTGTGTTTCTCTCAGTGATCCTACCTATCCTATTGTTATCTAGTAAATTGAAAAGAAACCTAATAATAGCTCAAATCTTAACATGGTTTCAGAGCTAAGATGAAGAGAGCATCTTTCACTGGATAAAGAAAAACGTCATTGTTGTCGTACAAGAAAATTAGGGCTTTTTGTTGAAGAGGAATAAAATCCTAAAAACCATCTAGAAAAGTGTGCCTAGCCTAGGGAACTCTTTGGCACCTTGAGCGCACCTTTTCAGTGGCCAGATACTTTGAAAAGTCAAACCCTAGTTTTGATTGGTACCAGAAAACCAGGAAACCAGAACTAGTACCGGAAGTACTAATCCAGATTTCCGCAAGCTCAGTTTCAAGGGGTAAAATTTGGATTTTCAGAAATATGACTACACCAGCTTACTCACCTCATCTCAGCGCATCTAGCTCCTAGATCATAATTTCAAAATTTGAAGTTTGAAAAATTAGGGTTTCCTCATAAAACCATAAGTTGCAGCTATAGTTTCAGAATCAGTTGCAGTATCAATTGTAGTTGCAGTATCAGTTGCAGTACCAGTTGCATTCACCCTTGAAGTTTTTAAGAATTGGTAATTATTACCATTGTTATGAGATGGTGTCACTACCTGAAAATACTATCAGAGGTTTGTATTCACATATGTGTAAGATGTTAAGATTTAAAGGGTATTTGTAGGAGAAGGGGTCTCTTTCCATAGATCCAGGAGGATCTCAAGATCCAACACATTCAGAGAAATAATGCAACCTAGGTTTGATTATTCTGATATGCATCTATTTGTTATGACATTATTTTGATCTAGGTTGCATATTGAAGCTATGACCATCATACTAAGCTTTGGTCAAAACTAAAGTCAATGTATTAGATGGATTAAAGTTGAGATCATAAAGTTTATTCTCTAACCCAACTTTTGTAAATGTGTTGAACCTGCACAGAATAGATCTAGCTAAACAATAATACACACATTTGCAGAGATAATTGGAAAAGGAAGAAGAAAGAGAGAAAGAATGGAAGAATTCTCATTAACCGTTTTGAATAATGAATAATTTACACATGATATACTCTGTATAACTCAATGAGTTTGAATTGAGGTGAACCAA
>SNQJ01S0060408.1:14430-31855 GCA_010110895.2 Picea sitchensis
TTGGAAACATGCCAACGAATTTCCCATGCAGTGACATGCACATTCATGCTTCGATATTTAGATTGTGCAAGCATGCACTCTTTTATGAACAAATTGTGTAACTGGTGGATTTAATTATAATCAATTAGTCTAACTGTTTGAGAGATGTTATATATACGAGCATACCCATAGAGGTGAGAGTGAAATGTGTGTAGAGTGTGTGAGCAAGACACAATACTGTGGAGTACAGTGTGTCTATGAGGAGAGGATGGTTGTATGCATGTGCTGGCTATTGTAATTCTCCCTTGAATAATAAGAATATCGACTATCATTGCCCCGTGGTTTTTTCTCGCATTGGGTTTCCACATAAATAACTCTGTCAATTGTGTGATTATTATTGTGTTTGGTTTGTTGTTCTCGGTTTTATGCTTTGCAGTTGCTTTGTTTTACTTCCGCTGCCTAACAAGTGGTATCAGAGCGCAAAGTTGAAGGATTTGAGAGGGAAGGAGAAAAGAATCCGGTCGCTGGATATCAGAGCAGGTTAACCTATTCGAGCAGATTTGTGTGAGTTCAAGAGAGCCATTGGAAGAGATCTTTTGTGTGGAAGAAAGAGCATCCAATTTCATGCTGTGAGGGCGAGTTTCTACGGAAACTGGGGCAAGGAGATTCGTGTTCCTAGTGCAGAAGGGTGATAGTTTCTTGTCTATCGTGGACCATCCCTGTCAAGGGGGGTGATAATTCACTTGTAAAGTTCTTGTGGAGCCGAATTGCCAAAAACACCACGCCCTATACATTATGGGAGGCACGATAGCCCTAATTCAAAGCTCATCGCTCTTTGAGGTATATGGGAGGAGCGATACGGGTGGATCATCGCTCTTTAAAGACCAAGGAAGACGTGATATGCGTGGATAATTCTCAGATCATCGCTGACAACATTTTATAGAGGGAGTGATTCTCGTGGTGAGTCTTGGTATGAAAACGGTTCAGGGTTATGTTATTCACATGAGGTATGAAAGCAGATTCTTCGTTTCATTCAGCTAAGACATATTTTTTAAAGGATAGTAGCATTATGCACATGAAGAGTCTTTTTTTAATATGCACATGGGAAGATCACTTTGGTAAACTAAAACGGGTAGAGGATGTTTTAATAATTTATTTGTTTAGAGGTGGAGCTTCTTTATTTTGGTAAAAGGTTTTGAACATTAAATATTTTTTTAAAAATATTTTAACTAATGTTTTAGGGTTCAACCTTGAACAATATAAGATAGTTCATTCATAATAAGAAGCTTAGTATTTATAAGCTGTAGTTTTGGGTGGTTTTGTGCTAATGGAAAAAGTGCAGAGTTCTAACTTTGAGGTGGAGAAATTCAATGGTAAGAATAGCTTTGCGCTATGGAAGCTCAAGATGCGGGATTTTCTTGTGCAATAAGGATTGCAAAAGGCGTTGGCTAGAAAGACAAAGAAACCAACAAACATGACAGATGAGGACTGGGAAGATATGGATGCAAGAGATCTCAGTACCATTCTTTTGTGTTTGGCAGATGAAGTGTTGTTTAACATTGATAAAGAGGAGATAACAATAGGTTTGTGGAATAGATTGGAGAATTTGTATATGACAAAGTCCTTGACAAATATAATCTTCTTGAAGAGACAGTTGTACAACTTGCAGATGAAAGAAGGTACAAAAATTGTTGATCACTTGAATGTTTTCAATTCTTTGATTTGCCAATTATCTAGTATGGACATAACGTACGAAGATGAGGACAAGGCGGTTACGCTATTGTGTTCGTTGCCCGAGTCTTAGGATCATCTGGTCACAACTATGTGGTTTAACTCAACAGATGCCATTAACTATGACACTGTTGGGGGAGCTTTGTTGTCTAAGGAGATGAGGAAAATATCTAGTAAGGAAACCTCAACAGTAGAAGCAATGGTGGTCAGAGGTCGATCTACAGAAGGAGGGAAAGATTAGAAAGGTGCATCCAGGTCTAAGTCAAAAGATAGTAAGGGTAAGGGAAAATGTTGGTTTTGTGGAAAATCTAGGCATCTCAAGAAGGATTGTTGGAAAAGACAACAAGCATCCAAAGAGGACTCCACAAAAGAAGAAAATTAAGCTACAGGTATGGTTGATGAAGTTTTGTCTGTCTGTTGTGTTTCACCACCTGTGTTCACATAGAAGGTGAAGGACGATGATGGTTGAGTCACCGTGAAATAATAATAATAATAAAAAAGATGTATTTACTTTGGAGTTGTAAAAATTATTGATTGCATATGTTTGTAAGACTTGGATATGCATGCATACCCTTGGTTTATCAAGTCACCTATGAAAAGTCTAGACGTAGATTTAGGTAGATTGAATATGTGGGGGGGCATGTATACTGGGTTAACCTTGACTCGGTGAAAGAGTTAATGAGTTAAATATGGTTTTTTAGGTCAAAGCAGGTGGTTTTTTGAGTCCATGTTTTTTGGGTATCCCGTGGTATTGTGTCCATGGATTGCATGTAATGAAGCCTATAAAAGGCTTGGTGAACTCCATTGGGCATGGAGGTAAGCGGTGAAGGCTTACTTGGTGGCTTGGCTGAATTTGGTCAAGGGAATGTTCATGTTAAGGTGGAGTAGTGTGTCCAGGTTATAAAGGTGGGTCTGTAGAAAGGTTGATGTGTTGGCAGGTCAATCATGTGTTTGAGAATATATGATGAAGGTAGGTTCATATCCATGGAACTTGGAAAGTATTGCAAGGAAGATGGGATCGAATAGGCATGTTCAGTAGTGCCAAATTGTAGCAATAGTTGTGGATAGAAGTAGTTGTGCTATTTGGTAAATTGGTCACCATCGGTTGCAAAAGACAGGAAGATTCAGGAAGAGGTATGAATAGGTCATCTGATAATTACTCAAATGTGAAATTATTTGGTTGTGATGCTTATGTTTTGTATCAACACTCTAAGTAGGACCCAGATCAAATAGGTAGATCTTTGATATGGTGATGATGATAAGGGGTGCAAACTGTGGGATCCTACTACCCACAAAATCATCATGGACAAAGATGCAGTGTTTGATGAATCTCCTTTTATAAAATCAAACATAGTAAAAGATGAAAGGTTCAAAGCATGGAGGGTAGAAAAAAGGTATTTGGAAGGTATTGATTTCCATGAAAGTTTCTCATCAGTTGTTAAAGTTTCTATTTATGTTGTGTAAGCACTGGTTGTGATAGTACAACTAGATGTTAAACTGTTTTACATGGAGTTTTTTGGATAAGGGGATTTATATGCAACAACCATAATGGTTAGTTCAGAATCGCAACACAAGATTTTTTTGCAAACTCAAAAATCATTGTATGGCCCGAAGCATGCCAAGAAAATGGTACAAGATGTTTGATTCCTTCATGGTGAGCCAAATTTTACAGGAAGTGAGTATAACCATTGTGTTTATGGTATATTCATTATCTTAGTGTTATATGTTATTCTTGATGCAAGCACAAGCATGGTTGAGATCGACATGTTGGCTCAATTGGTTAGGATGTTTGTTATGAAGGATCTGGGAGAAAAAAAATAAATCTTCGGCATGGAAATACAAAGAGACAAGAAATATGGTAAGATTGGTTATCACAACATAACTATGTGGTGAAGATACTTAGAAAATTCGGTGTGAATAATGTGAAACCGGTAAAATCCCTTTGGATTTCCATTCTAAGTTCTCTTCAGGTTTATGTTCTAATTGATGAAGAAGAGAAGGGTTATATGTCTTGAGTATTATATGCTAGTAGGAAGTTTGATGATTGCGATGGGAAATGGTCAACATTTCACATGCAATTGGTGTTGTCAGAAGACACATGGAAAAACTAGGTAAAGAGCATGGATATGGGTGCTTCAAATACAGAAGCACAAGTATCACCTAAAGTGGTTGCAATGATTTAGTTTGTGGTTATGATTCATGAGATTTGGACGAGAGGAGATCTACCTCATGTTATGTCTTGAAAGAATGCAAGGATCTATTGGGTAAGTATGGAAAGGTACATAATGTGGTGTTTTGTGGTGGTCAAAGTGTTGTGTGTTTGACTAACAATCCAACATATCAAAATGGACAAGTGTATTGGTTTATAAGACAAGTTACTGATGGAGGAAGAATGGTCCATACCGGAGTGAATCGTGTAGACATGTTCACGTAGCAGTACTATTAGAGAAGTTGTGGAGCTGTGATGGTGTTTGGATTCTCTTGGATTGTAGGAAAGATGATGAATAAATTTGGGCATGATATATCAAGTAAATTGTTGTCAAGGTGGAGATTGTTGGAAACATGGAAACGAATTTCCCATGCAGTCACATGCACATTCATGCAACTATATTTAGATTGTGCATGCATGCACTCTTCTGTAAATAGATTGTGTAACTGATGGATCTAATTATAATAAGTTAGTCTAACTATTTGAGATATGTTATATATACGAGCATACCCATAGAGGTGAGAGTGCAATGTGTGTGAGCAAGACACAATACTGTGGAGTACAATGTGTCTGTGAGGAAAGGATTGTTGTATGCATGTGTTGGATATTGTAATTCTCCCTTGAATAATAAGAATATCGACTATCATTGCCCCATGGTTTTTTCCCACATTTTATTTCCACATAAATAACTCTGTCAATTTTGTGATTGTTGTTGTGTTTGGTTTGTTGTTCTCGATTTTATACTTTGTAGTTGCTCTGTTTTACTTCCACTACCTAACAAAATTTTGAAGAGAACTTTATGTGTCTTTTGAACTTAGAATTTTTTTTTTTTTAATTATTTAATTTTCAAAAATATGTTCATTAAAAGAGTTTCATAAATTTAAATATAAATGAAAAGATCTAAACTTATAATCCAAGCAACATGGTCTAACCTTGAGATATAATTTACAAAAAGTCTTAATTGTTGTGGTACCTAAGACCGACTTTTTATTTGTTTTAAATCATTATGAATCTTCTAACTATCACATTACTTATAATAGTTTCTAGTGTAACGATTAATCAAAAGTCAATGGGACGAGTTATACATAATCCTCATTTTTATAAAAAAATTAAAACAAACAAAATTAATATCCAATATTAATATAATGATATGGTTATTAGTTGTTTTATAATTAATGTATATAATTTATGATTATAAGTATATTGGTGCATTTGATTGGATCCAATGCACAAAACTTTCCATTGCACAATGACATTTTTGTGAAAAATAAAATCAACTTTCACATTTTCAAATGAAAAGTATTTACATTCTTTAATTCTTAAGTATATTAGCATGGTATTATGAATATTAATTAATACATATAATGACATGGTTTATTAATAAACCCATCATTTTTAAAAATTCATTATTACTAGTTGTTGGCCCTTGACCAAGTTTTGGAAGTTTCTTGGTCATGTTGATCTATTTTGGAACTTCGACACCCTGTCGAAGGAAGAGCACAAGACGAAGCGGAGATCAGGAGATCTTGGCCCCCTTTTGGGCCCCTTTTTGGGTTTTTAGGAATATGTAATGGGATTGGGATGTCGGCTCATGGGTTTACCCATGTTTAGGCCTATTTTGTATGTATAAATAGAAGGATAGGCAATGTAAGAAGGAGTCGAATAATATATATGTGTGATGTAGGATAGGTGCCAAGAGTTGGATCTGTGTGATCAAGGTTTTGTGCATTCTGTGTAGACTTGCAGAGCTCAATGCAAGTCCTTGTGCGAGACTATAGAAGGCCTTGTGCTATAATGCAAGGAAGAAGGATCTAGCGAGTTGCGTAGATCTTCTGTCCTGTGAGGAGTAAGGGTTTTTGAGGCTCTGTGCTTGTAACCGATTGACCAAAGAAAATAAAGAAGAAGAGTTGGTGGATGTAGCCCCAGGGTGGGGATGAACCATGTAAACATTGTGTTAGCTTGCTTTGTGCCTGTCTTTTTGTGTTTATGTCTCCTTTTGCTAAGTGCTTTGAGATGATTAGATAGATCTGTTTATGCTCAGTGCTAATGATGTGTATAATGTTAGATCCGATATACATGAATATGCTCAGTGCTTGATCAGTTAGATCTAACCTATTTATTGATGCTAAGTTCTTAATACAGTAGATTAGTGCGGATACTGTGAAGCCCTGTCTTACCAGCGAAGTTGTTATTGATTGTATATGGTGGAGTTGACGGTGCTAAGTGNGGGCCGATAGTTAGGGTTTTGTTGGTTCGATGTTGTAGTGTTGAACCCTGGGTCTTCCCCTGTGCCAACAAATGGTTCTGTTGCCAGGACCATGAAACTGTGACTACTGGGAACTGAAGAAAAAAAAGAAAGATCCGTGTGTAGAAGCTTTATGCGAAAATCCGACTTGAAACTGTGAAAGCTCCGTGCGTAGATCGGTTTCCCTAGTGTGCAATGTTCTACTGATTTGTGAAGCTCTGTGATAAAGAAAAGAGGTTGGATTTGAAAGAAAGAAGCCTGATCTAAAGAAAGGAGGTCGGATATGAGGAAAAGAAGCAAGATCCGAAAGCTTTGTGCTCTAAGAAAGGTAAAAGTGAGAAGTTCTTATTAAAAGAGGTAAGATCTGTAAGCTCTATGCTCTGATAAAGGTAAGAATAGTGAAAATTTCTAGATCTGAAATCTTTGTGCTCTGTAAAAGTAAGATAAGTGGAAATTTTTGTTTCTAGAGTATGGATCTAGGTATGTTTGATAGATTCTGTCATAGCTTAAAAACTAGGGCATTGATAGATGAAAGAAGATTTGATATGAATAGATCTGATAAGAATAATGAAAGATATGTTATACCTATGCATAGAAAGAATGTTTGGACTAACAAATGGATGCAGAATCCTAGAAAGAATTTGTTACAGGTTAACTCCTATGATCCTAGCGTGCAGTATAGGAAAAGTTGGGGATCATTTAGAAGAAAGAGAGAATTGACCCTCTATTACAATTGCAGAAGACCAGGACATCTTACTAAGGAATGCCCGGGATGAAGACCTAGTTGCCTTTGTTGTAAGGCTATGGACCATGAAGTGTTGGATTGCTCTAGAATGATCGCTAAGCTTGAAGGAATGAATATGAAACAAGAAAAGCCTAAGGCAGATCCAAAAAAGGAAGAACCCAAACAAGAATCAGATAAAATATTACTACAAATGAGAGAAACCCTGAACAACCACCGACATGTCATATTATCAGAGATTTTCAAAGAAAAAGAATACATTGAAGCAAGAATAGGGGACTTCGACATTGACTGTGTTCTTGATGAAGAGACACAAGTGAATTTTATGCCAGAAATAACTTGGGAAGCTATAGGGAAGCCTGCTATGATCCCTTCATTAGGAGGAATAGGACTATTCAGAGGGAAGTTGTTAAGTTTATGTGGGAAGCTCGCTCAGATAGCTATGACCGTCAATGGAACTTCGACAAAGGAAGATTTTGAGATTATTAAATTTATTGAAGACAATGCCCCATTTACCACATTACTAGGGAAACCTTGGATTGGAAGAGATCAAGCTAGATGAAAGGAAGAAGAAGAAGCTTTGGAGCAGAAGAAACAAGAGTTAAAATATTTCATGACCAGAAGGATCGCTCAATTGATTAAAGAACAGGAGAACAGATCGAAGCTATTTGACCTTAGAGACTCCGATGTCGAAGCTGCAAGACCACTAGAATACCCACAGAAAACTGAAGTACTTACTCCAGATACAGAAGAGGTGCTACCCCTGAAAGATTCTCAACAATGCGCATTGACTATGCTAAATGAAGATAAGAAACAAATGAAAAAATACACACCGAGTCGAAGCTCACTGGAAATAAGGCTAGAAAGCTAAGCAATAAGAGGGCTAAGATTGAAAAACTACAGAAGGTTTCAGAGGTAACTTCACAGAATTTTTTTTTGCAGAATTGGAGCTTCGCCAGGATATCAGAACAACGACATAGGACACTTTGCCATAACGAAGAAAAATATCTGTTGGGGCAGATATATCCGTTCGACTACCACTCCAAATGGATCGATTTTTTTTTATAGCTTGACACCATACCATTAGACCGCTCCATAATGGATCGACCAAGAGTTAATGGAGGCTCATAACCGTTGCAAGCGAACCGTTACCAAGTTGCCTACTTATCCCATCATGCCATGCACGAAGAACACTTTTGCTAAACTAAGAATTCGAAGCTCGCAGACTGAACAAATTGCATACAGTGATCATTGCGCCCTTGCTATCATTACAGTGCAGTCTCTAAGTCTATCGTGACCCCGATAATTTTAAAATCCGAGCGCATATGTCTGAAGAGCTCACCGTTGTTGAAGAATCAGTGACAGAAGTACTCATCGATTTAATGGCTAGTAGAGTCATGTCGATGTCTGAAGGTATCCAGGCCTCATCCACCAGATCTGCGCAAGAATCCTCGTCCACTGCTCGAGCCGGTCCATCCCGGCCAGCCGATGAGAAATGAACTAAGCACAGAGACGATATCACGAATGCCAAGCTGATTCTGAGCATTTTACCTACTTATCTACCACCTCTAAGTGAAGCCATCAATCGTGACAATGTACCCAGAGAATTCGAGTATGCTTTGATCACTGCGTACCTTCCTAAAGCGGTGCATGCAATTCGTTCTGACCAGGATAAGCTCATTGCGTTGAAGTTTAGTGACTTCAACCTCGATGACAAGAAGGTTTACAGTATTCTCGCCCCTCAGAAGTATTTGATGAGAACAAAAGGAAAGAACTCAAAGGTTATCGCTCAGTCATGGACCTAGAACCTCATGTAGTCCACCCTACTGAATATTATGAAGATTCCACACTTCGGACGACACCAGGAGGTGAATGCATGCGTCAAGTTGTTTCTATCCTGCTACCATGGAGAATATTTGTAGTTGAACCGATGCATCACAGTGGATCTGATATTGATCAATTGGATCACGGGGCTAAGCATGCAAGGCTCCGACCCACAAGATTTCTACCCTGGAAATACTGTAGATCGCACTCTCGCCTAGAGGATAAAGGATGCATATGGAGATGTAGATAAGGGAACGCGAGGCTACATGGTAGCCTCTATCCAGAGTGGAGCAGTGTGCCTTGACTGTCAACTAATTGCTGGGAAATTAGTGCGCAAGAACTGGCCCACCCAAGTGACTGTATTTGTAGTCGACCTTGCAAGGAAGTGCACGGAAGGCCTACATATGAATTGGGCAAAATGCTTGGTGAACCAATTAGAATTGGACTGCAGAGAAGCACAAGACCAAGGGTATGAGTTCCACTTAAGTTGGCTTCTCATCCTAATCGCTTTCATCGTATGGGAGATGCTGGAAGGTGCAACCTTCCCAGACATCGATCCCTTTGAACTATTGGTCGCGAAGTTCAGTACGTTGTGGTACTCCAGTGACATGAACAAGCAGTGGAAATCCAATTCCATCTTCCACACTTATTACAATCAACCGAAGACCACAATCCAGTCTATGCCTCGTATAGCCCCGAACACACTCCATAGGTTTAGGCCATTGATGAAATTCAACGTGGACTGCCATTTCATCTATATCACAACACACGTTGATGAGCATAAACAACAACTGCAATCATACTACAAGCTGACGGAGGATGACTTGGAAGAAATCACCAAGGAGTGGTCAGAGGACCTCCTCATTTCAGCAGACCCTGCGAAGACCTATGATATAGATAGTCTAGAACCTGTGCACGATACACCTGGACAAAGCAAGACTAAGAAAAATGAAGAAGCTCAAGATGTCAACAGTACCTCGACGAAGACTGCTTCTATCTCACCTGAGCAAGGAGGTGATGAAGGAGAGATAGATGGCACTGAAGTCGAACAAAAGAAAGGCGAGGTCACATCGCCTAGAGACAAGGAGGACCCCTCCAAGAAAAGGAAGGTTTCCCCACTAAAACCTACATCCTGGAAGAAAGTGAAGGCAACCAGGACTAAATTTGAGACCACCCTAACCTCAGACAACTTTGACTTCATCGTCGCTGCACTAAACGATGCTTCGTTGGAGATAACAGAGAAGTAGGAAGCCAATAAAAAAGAGGTGTTCAATCGGATCAAGGTTGAACTTCAAGAAGTGTAGTAGGCACTACATTCCATCCGTGCATTTTCTACCGTGCCTCTATTAGTAGGAACACCAGGAATGGGAGATGAGTCATCTCAACTCCACCGGATCGCTGATACAGTTGAAGGTCGCCTTTGACGAGCATGGGAGGAGACCACACAAGCCACCCAGGCTTTGACACAAGCACAGAGATATATTCTAGAACAACACAGTAATGCAGAAGGAGAGAAGCTATCTATGCAAGTGAAGTTTGATGAAGAAAAATCCCAGATGCATAAAGAAACGAAGAAGTTGCTTGCAGAACAACTCAAAGTACAGGAAAGGGTTCACAGAGCACTTCGCTCTGTGACATTCATTGAAGTAAAGGCCGAAGAACGAGTTCCACAATAGGTGGCACAACTCGAAGAAGTAATCCAGCAGCTCCAACAACGCATAACAGACTTGGAGCTCCGCACTGTGCCTGAGACCCCTCAAGATGTACGAGACCAAAGGGAAGCAACTGCCCACAGTGCAGTTGACAGATTAAAATCTCTTTCCTTGGAGTGAAAGCAACTAAGTAACCAGAGTGCCTAGACATATGAAAACCTTACAGAGAATCGAGAATTACAGGCGCTGGAGTCGCAACTCCAAAAAGCAAAACAACATGTGGATATACTACAGGCACAACTGAAGGCCCTGTCAAAAGTATATAGAGTGAATAGATTTCACGAACAACACACAACTCAACAACAGGTTCATATTCTTCAAAGCAAAGTGATGGAAGTCACTCAACGAATCCAACCTGTGCAAGATAAGGCATGCCTGTTGTTTTCTGAGATCGAGGGCCAAGGAGCAGAGCTAGAACAGGTCATCCTCCTAACGGAACAACGCCTGGAAGGACCAGTAAATGATGCAGTGATCCTGGAGTTCACCGAGCAAGAGGCCAAAACAAAGCAGCAAGTCGAAGTAGCTTGAGCCAAGCTTGAGGCGTTTGAGGCAGAATTGCTCAGACCAGAGTGACTCGGGATGAGTCACAGGTGAGTGTTGGGGGCCTGTTGGCCCTTGATCAAGTTTTGGAAGTTTCTTGGTCATGTTGACCTATTTTGGAACTTCGACACCCTGTCAAAGGAAGAGCGCAAGACGAAGTGAAGATCACAAGATCTCGGCCCCCTTTTGGGCCCCTTTTTGGGTTTTTGGGAATATGTAATGGGATTGGGATGTCAGCCCATGGGTTTACCCATGTTTAGGCCTATTTTGTATGTATAAATAGAAGGATAGGAAATATAATAAGGAGTCTAATGATATATCTGTGTGATGTAGGCTAAGTGCCAAGAGTTGGATCTGTGTGATCAAGGTTTTGTGCATTTTGTGTAGACTTGCAGAGCTCAGTGCAAGTCCTTGTGCGAGACTATAGAAGGCTTTGTGCTATAACGCAAGGAAGAAGGATCTAGTGAGCTGCGCAGATCTTTTGTCCTATGTGGAGTAAGGGTTTTTGAGGCTCTGTGCTTGTAACCGATTGACCAAAGACAATAAATAAGAAGAGTTGGTGGATGTAGCCCCAGGGTGGGGGTGAACCACATAAACACTGTGTTAGCTTGCTTTGTGCCTGTCTTTATGTGTTTATGTCTCCTTCTGCTAAGTGCTCTGAGATGATTAGATAGATCTTTTTATGCTCAGTGCTAATGATGTGTAGAATGTTAGATCCGATATACATGAATATGCTCAGTGCTTGATCAGTTATATCTGACCTATTTATTGATGTTAAGTGCTTAATACATTAGATTAGTTTGGATACTGTGAAGCCCTATCTTACCAACGAAGTTGTTATTGATTGTATATGGTGGAGTTGACGGTGCTAAGTGCTCTATTAATATGTATAGTCACAGATATGTGTCCCAGCTAAGGTTGCAGGCACTTGAGTCCTGTAGCCACCCCTGCCTCTACCTCGGGTGAGACTTCATCTGCTTCGCAGGTGTTGCTGAAATGGCCGATAGTTAGGGTTTTGTTGGTGCATTGTTGTAGCACTAAACCATGGGTCTGCCCCTATGCCAACACCCGTATTAAGCATCTTCATTGTATTTAGTATCATTGTATTTATTAATATGACCATGTGTTCGAAGCTTTTTGCCACCTCTAAAGATTTGATTTGTTAATCAATTTAGATAAAAATAGAGAAGGTGATATGCATGGATGCCATATAACTCTCTCACCATATGCCATGTACCCTTAATCCTTGTCCTTTCATTTGAGTTCTTTGGTTTTAATTTTCCTTGAGTTTTGGACTAGGGAGGAACCCTGGAAGGGCCATGATTGTGTGGTCATGGGTTCATCCACCTACCGAAGTTCTAAAATTATTTAAAAGTTATAAGATGCACTCACACATGATTCTACTGGAGAGATTGGTCGAGATGTGGGATCCTGACCAACAATTTTTCTGAGTGGTTCATGAGATATTGACCATAGATATTGAGGAAATATATTTCATTATAGGATTATCTCAACATAGGGAGCCAATAATTCTGAAAGGTGTAAAGAGTGGAGCAAATGGCTCCCTAGATGACTACATTGTTTCTCATTGCCATCTAGGATCATGGAAGATAAGTAATCAGTTGTAGATCAAAGACGTGGTAGACGTACCTCTATACCATATCCTCTTCACCATCACTTGGGTAGTTGGCTCTATAGCACCCCACCTAGTATCCAGGGCTCATGTGCATTACTGTCTTGAGTGCTTGAACCCCACAATATGCTATTGGTGCAACGGATTGTTGGTTAACCTGTGAAACCCACTTATGAGATATGGGACAGGTCGACAAAAATAGTTCAACGATGGATCTACCCTTGTTTCATTCTTATTAGAGAGGGTTCCTTAGATGATACCTCACACATCGACACCATTTACTAGGAGTCCTAAGCCAAAGATGAGAAGATGGGCAAACTGCATGGCCTATCTTAATGGAGGTATACCCCTTAGAACATTTGTCTAGGACTTGTTTGATTGGTTGGATGAGTAGATAATAATTATCGAGGATTATCCATATACATGCATGGATTTTAGACATGACATTGAGCTTGACCTACCTCCTTGGGCTCAATGGGGAGACATCGGTAAGAAAAACAACCTTGTTTTTTTCAAATTTTAAATGTTTTTGGATTTTTTTTAGTATATATTTTTTGTTATGTAGTGTGAATTCATCATGACACAGATGTTGGACTAATTCAATCAACATGGATGGCTCCTAACTACTACAAGGCTAGAGATGAGAAGCATCCAGAAGAGGGACATGGATATAAGGATGTTACAAAGAACCTCTGTGTGGTGCATAGAAACATCTAGGAACTCACCATGGGTATCTTGATGATGAGAGTATAGGAGGTACCCCAAAGGTTATAACATTACATGAATGGTGTGCCACATCCCTTCATTCGATTTTTGAGGTGATTAGATAATGCAATTGTCTGCTATCATGAGACACATGTGCCTCGAGATGACTATATGACAATCTTCCCCCTTTTTTTACTACTATGGATGTACTAAGCTAGTCTCTTAGATATTTAGTCTTTGTATCATGATGGGTCAGTGAGCCCAATTATGTACACTACATATTCTTTTAACATGATGTATAGGCTATGGCTATCTATTTATATATGCATATGCTTTAGCTCATACTTATGGTTTAAAATGATGTAATTGGAAATCCATGTTTCTATGTATAAGCTTGCTTGTGTTAATGCTTAATTTAATTGGAAAAATGCCAATCTAACACATATTTAGTTGACAAATCATCCAACATGTTTGAATTCCTTGAAACATGATCATAAACAATATAATCAAATTGCTTCTCAAGAAGTTGCACCCACAAAAATTTTCTAAGTAGCACATGATTTCTAATTAGATAAACATTGTTCAGTAGTGATACTACTAACTATGAATCCAAATGCACAACTAACTTATGGATGTCGAGAGAAATGGATTTAGACAAAAGTTTGATGACCACACTATATTCTACAACATTGTTGGTTGTAGGACCGGGGCATATGCCCCCTGAACTCACTAGTTGGTCTGTGGGTGAGAAGATCACCCAAGTGATAGAAGCAATGTTTTGAGTACTATGGTTATTGTCTACAGATCCTACATAGACACAGGGTATATGACATCTGAAAATCAAGCACCAAGCATGATAAGCATCAAACTGAAATCAAATCACATGAAAAAATAAAAAACACTCCAAGCACACAACTAAAAATACATCATGTACAAATAACTATGTAGCTTGATGGCTTGTGCATTATACTTTTTGAGATAGAGCCCATTTTCAGGATCTGACAAATCATTTCCTTCATAATCTACTAATGCATATGCCCCTTTCTATAATACATGACTAACAATGTAAGGACCATTCCATAGGAGTTCAGGTTTTGCTGCACCTAACTTGTCATGGTATTGATCATGGACCAAACCAAGTCACCTTCCACAAAGACAGAAGGTCAAACACTTTTATCATGATGATATTTGACTTGTTTCTTATGATTCTCAGTGGCCATTGCTACTTCACCACATAGTTCATCTAGATAGGCTAAGTACAAGATGTTCTACCTGAGAAAAAAATTTCGGCAAAAGTTCTATGACTAGTTTTAATGAAGGGATCTCGCATTCAATCAAGAGTACTGCCTCCACTCCATAGAGAAGTTGAAAAGGTGTGAAATTTGTAGTAGTTTTAGCTAAGGTCGAGTATTCCCATAATTCCAAGAAAAGCATCAGATGTTAGTTATTTTTATGTTTCTTGATCATTCTCTGAATCATTGTCTTTAAAACGTGATTGATGGCTTTGACTTGACTGCTTGATTAAGGATAGTAAGGTGTCAAATTATTAGGCCAAAAATCCAATCTAACTACTAACTCGATCATCATCTTGTTGTGAAAATGAGACCTGCAATCTGTAACAATAGTATTAGGCACCCCAAACCTAGCTATGATGTGATTGAAAATGAACAGAGTCATTGTGGTGCCATCATTGGATTATAAAGGCACAACTTTAGGCCACTTGGTAAATTAGTCAATGACTACAATGATGTAACCATGGTTTTGATGGGTCCAAATGGCTTTCCAAGCAGGTAAGGGAGAGTGCCTGATGGAAAGCCCCAAATAGCCTTACTCTTGTTTGGGATAGCACTTATGACTAGTATGTGGGCCTGGATGCCACTAGTGGTTAATAGAAATGGAAAGGAAATGAGATTGTCTCTCTAAGTAATCATTGTTAGTGATTAATAAAACTATCCGAGAACTAAAATAAAACTCACTAATTATAATATATGTATATTATATAGTTTCAGATAACATCATTGACAACATAAATAGTTCATGTCAATCAATAATATATTAACATAATGAAGTTGCAGATTCAATCACAAATAGTTGCATATAAAACCTGTAATATCATCGCTATATTCACCATAAATCACAACAACTTAAGCATATCAAACACTAAACATAGAAATAGTTCATATGACAAGCATTCAAAAAACTTAAATAACAAACATATCAGTAGAGTAGTCCCCAACATATTTGATAACAGTTATGATCCCAATATTCCTTCTGCTTTTCATTCATAAAGAGATAAAAGTATCATCTACATGTACAATGGGAAAAAGTTTGTGTATCTTCTTAAGATCTCTTTTTTATAAGATAATAAAGACTCTTTACATTATGTAACTTTCATCACTCTAGACGGAAGTTACGTATTTTCGTTTCCCATACCCCTGCCTTCCTTATCATTCGAATTCCTTTTTACAAAAATTTCACAAAATACAGAAATATTAAGCTCTCTCCAAGGCTAAGTTATTTACAAAATTGATCCATGACTCATAGGCTTGAGTTACTATGTTTAACTTGTCCAATTTTATTTCCTCAAGCTCCAACTTGCCATCATATACCCTGTCGACCACCTCAACTTTAAAATCATTTTGTGTTCCCTTCATGAACTCCTTTGTACCTGACACACACTTCATAGGCTGGGTGATATATTGATTGATAATTTCCCTGTCAACTTTATCCAATTGTTTAATTTCATGTTTGGTTTGCTCACTGATCTTTACTACCTCTACTACCGTGGCCTCACTAGGTCCTACCATATTTAATTCTTCATTAAATGGCATGCGAGACAGTTCCATGAGCTCATCAACAGTGCTCCACATTCTTGCACATGATTTCTTGGTGTTGCTTATAGTTTCTTGTACTTCTGGGTAAGTACTCTTCCACCTATCCAATAATATATGAGTTTTTAATTGTTCTTTTTTGGTGAATATAAACAAAGTTGTAGGGGATTTTTTGTACAAATTATACTAATGTACTATCCTTTCAGACACATGTCTTGTATCATCATATTGGCCCTTAATTTCTTTTAATTAATCAACCAGTTTCACAACCTCTTCATTATGACCTTGGATGGCATTCGATTCGATGAAGAAATTTGTTTGTGCTTCCTTTAGTTGTTCATTTTCTTCTACAACTTCCCCTATGAAAACTTCAAGGAACCTGCTTTCTTCACTGCTTCCTTCCAGCGGAAGACTTTTTACTTCTTCTTCTAGTTGAGATACCTTGTGACTCTATTGTTCAAGGAATTTATCATTTTCTTGCCTCTCTTTCTTCAATCCTGATAGATTGTGGTTGTACTCCTATCTTATGTTTTCTATTTTACCTTTATGGAGTTGATATTTATTATCTTCCATGACCTGGAATTCATACCCCATTTGATGTTTTTGTTGCTGCAATTGTTGTTACAGACTTGTCACTTTACCCTTGTAGTCTTCCAGTTTTCAATTGAGTTCATTCACCATGAAAATATTAGCTCTTGCAAATGCATGTAATGTTGTTGTTGTTTCCTCTGCTTCCTTTTGAGGGTTTTCCTTGTTTATATCCCATTCGAAATTCCTCTTGGGTGTTCCTTGTTCATATGATTCTACTATCCTTAGTCTTTTGGATGGTATCTTTGTGATTTCCTCCTTCGAGTTACTGTAATAGAACTTCCCTACAACTATTGATTCATCATCAAATTCCAACAACTTCAAGGATGCATATGAGAATTTAGATGATATTACATTTAGAGGGGTACCTGGGTTCATAGGAGAAGAGAGTACTAATATTTCCTTGGTGGAACTTGGAGTTGAGCTCCCACTTCTCTCTTCTTCTTCCTTCTCCCTCTTCTCTTCTTCCGCTTTGCTTTGCAGGCTTCTTCTTCAATATTCTTTTGTTCCTCAACAACTTTGCAGGATGCTTCTTCTTCTAACCTTTTTTGTTCTTCCTCAACTTTGTGGGATTCATCGGCTTTGCAGGCTTCTTCATCTTCAACAACTTTGTGGGTCACTTCTTCAAGTGACTTTTCATGTTCTTTCTTTTTCTTTGTTCTCTCGTCTGCATCAAATAATTTCTT
>SNQJ01S0060408.1:31865-42117 GCA_010110895.2 Picea sitchensis
GGGGATGTCCAACGACTTTTCAACGATTGAGTGGGTGGGGCACAGAGAAAGGCACAGTGAAATTGTCGAAAACTTCTTTGAAACGTCTTCGTGTGATATACGATTGAGTGGGTGGGGCACAGAGAGGAACGCGTGGCTGGTCAAAAACTTCTTTGAAACGTAGTCATGTGGAATCAATTGACTTGGGTGGGTGGGTTGGTTGTGGTCTTTGTCGACAAGGAAAATAATGACGAAGTCCTGTGTAGAAGTCTCGTTGGAGATGCCTAGCGATTTTTCAACGATTGTGTGGGTGGGCCACAGAGATGAAAGGAAGGTGCAGTGAATTGTCGAAAACTTCTTTGAAACGTCGTCGTGTGATATACGATTGAGTGTGGGGCACACAGAGGAACGCGTGCGTGGTCAAAAACTTCTTTGAAACGTAGTCATGTGGAATCAATTGACTTGGGTGGGTGGGTTGGTTGTGGTCTTTGTCGACAAGGAAAATTATAGAACATCATGTACAAATAACTATGTAGCTTGATGGCTTGTGCATTATACTTTTTGAGATAGAGCCCATTGTGAGGCTCCGACAAAGAATTTCCTTCGTAATCTACTAATGCATATGCCCCAATGTAAGGACCATTCCATAGGAGTTTAAGTTTTCTTGCACCTAACTTGTCATGGTATTGAATATGGACCAAACCAAGTCACCTTCTATAAAGACACAAGGTCAAACACTTTTATCATGTCGATTTTTTACTTGCTTCTTATGACTTTTAGTGGCCATTGCTACTTCACCACATTGTTCATCTAGATAGGCTAAGTACAAGATGTTCTACTTGAGCAAAATTTTTTGGCAAAAGTTTTACGATTAGTTTTAATGAAGGGATCTCGCATTCAATCAAGCATACTGCCTCCATTCCATAGAGAAGTTGAAAAGGTGTGAAATTGGTGGTAGTTTTAGCTAAGGTCCAGTATGCCCATAATTGTGAGAAAAGTATGAGATGTTAGTTAGTTTTATGTTTCTTGATCATTCTCTGAATCATTGTCTTTAAAACGTGATTGATAGCTTTGACTTGACCACTTGATTAAGGATAGTAAGGTGTCAAATTCTCATGCCAAAAATCCAATCTAGCTACTAACTCGGTCATCATCATGTTGTGAAAATGAGACCTACAATCTGTAACAATAGTATTAGGCACCCCAAACCTAGCTATGATGTGATTGAAAATGAACAGAGTTGTTGTGGTTCCATCATTGGATTATAGAGACACAACTTTAGGCCACTTGGTAAATTAGCCAATGACCACAATGATGTAACCATGGTGTTGATGGGTCCAAATGGCTTGCCAAGCAAGTAAGGGAGAGTGCTTGATGGCAAGCCCCAAATAGGCTTACTCTTGTTTGGGATAACACTTATGACCAGTATATGGGCCTAGATGCCACTATCGGTTAATAGAAATGGAAAGACAATGAGATTGTCTCTCTAAGGAATCATTGTTAGTGATTAATAAAACTATCTGAAAACTAAAATAAAACTCACTAATTCTAATCTATGTATATTCTATCCTATCTTGATTAGGAGCAAGACTAACTAAATGAATACAGTTTCAGATAACATCAATGACAACATAAATAGTTCATGCCAATCAATAATATATTAACATAATGAAATTGCAGGTTCAATCATAAATAGTTGCATATAGAACTTGTAATATCATCGCTATATTGACTATAAATCACAAAAACTTAAGCATCTCAAACACTAAACATAGAAATAGTTCATGTGACAAGCATCCAAAAAACTCAAATAACAAACATATCAGTAGAGTAGTCCCCAACATATTTGATAACAGTGATGATCCCAATATTCCTTCTTCTTTTCATTCATAAAGAGATAAAAGTATCATCTACATGTACAATGGGAAAAAGTCCTTTTATCTTCTTAAGATCTCTCTTTTATAAGATAAGAAAGTCTCTTTACATTATGTAACTATCATCACTCTAGGCAATTGTTACGTATTTCCGTTTCCCATACCCATGCCTTCCGTATCATTCGAATTCCTTTTTACAAAAAAATCACAAAACACTGAAATATTAAGCTCTCTCCAAGGCTAAGTTATTTACAAAATTGATCCATGACTCATAGGATTGAGTTACTATGTTTAAACTGTCCAATTTTATTTCCTCAAGCTCCATCTCGCCATCATATACCCTTTCAGCCGCCTCAACTTTCAAATCATTTTGTGTTCCCTTCAGGAACTCCTCTGTAGCTGACACACACTTCATAGGCTGGGTGATGTATTGATTGATAATTTCCCTGTCAACTTTATCTAGTTGTTTAATTTCATGTTTGGTTTTCTCCTTGATCTTTACTACCTCTACTACCCTAGCCTCACTAGGTCCTACCATATTTTATTCTTCATTAAATGGCATGTGAAACATTTCCATGAGCTCATCAACGGTGCTCCACATTCTTGCACATGCTTTCTTAGTGTTGCTTATAGTTTCTTGTACTTCTGGGTAAGTACTCTACCACCTATCCAATAATATATGAGTTTTGCCTTGTTCTTTTTCGGTGAATCTAAACAAAGTTGTAGGGGATTTTTTGTACAAATTCTACTAATGTACTATCCTTTCATACACATGTCTTGTATCATCATACTGGCACTTAATTTATCTTAACTAATCAACCAGTTTCACAACCTCTTCGTTATGACCATGGATGGCATTCAATTCGATAAAGAAATTTGTTTGTTCTTCCTTTAGTTGTTCATTTGCTTCTACAACTTCCCCTATGAAAACTTCAAGGAACCCACTTTCTTTACTGCTTCCTTCCAACTGAAGATTTTTTACTTCTTCTTCTAGTTGAGATACCTTGTGACTATGTTGTTCAAGAAATTTATTCTTTTCTTGCCTCTCTGTCTTCAATCCCGATAGCTCGTCGTTGTACTCCTATCTGATGTTTTCTATTTTACCTTTATGGAGTTAATATTTATTATCTTCCATGACCTGGAATTCATATTCCATTTGAAGTTTTTGTTGCTGCAATTGTTGTTATAGACTTGTCACTTTACTTTTGTAGTCTTCTAGTTTTCAATTGAGTTCATTCACCATGAAAGTATTAGCTCCTACAAATGCATGTAATGTTGTTGTTGTTTCCTTTGCTTCCTTTTCAGGGTTTTCCTTGTTTATATCCCATTCGACATTCCTATTGGGTTTTCCCTGTTCAGACAATTCTACTATCCTTAGTCTTTTGGATGGTCTCTTTGTGATTCCCTCCTTCGAGTTACTGTAATAGAACTTCCCTACAACTATTGATTCATCATCAAATTCCAACAACTTCAAGGATGAATATGAGAAGTTAGATGAGATTACATTTAGAGGGGTCCTTGGGTTCATAGGAGACATGAGTACTGATATTTCCTTGGTGGAACTTGGAGTGGAGCTCCCACTTCTCTCTTCTTCTTCCTTCTCCCTCTTCTCTTTTTCCACTTTTCTTTGCAGGCTTCCTCTTCAATCTTCTTTTGTTCCTCAACAGCTTTGTGGGATGCTTCTTCTTCTAACCTTTTTCGTTCTCCTTGGCTTTGCGGGATTCATCAAATTTGCAGGCTTCTTCATCTTCAATAACTTTGTGGGACACTTCTTCAAGTGACTTTTCCCATTCTTTCTTTTTCTTTGTTCTCTCCTCTGCATCAAATAATTTCTTCAATTCTTCCTCATCTTTCTCTTGCCAAGCCTTTTTCTCTACATCCATATTTTATCTGGCATTGACCACCAACTTCTATAGTTATTCTTGAAACATGACTTTCCTCATTTCCTACTCGACTAGAAAAGGGTCAATCTGGTATATCCTCGATACAAGGGATAATACTTCCTCATAGGTTTTAACCCCTCAAAAAATATCCTCCTCTTCTTTGTCTTCATGCTAAAAAGGGGGAATCGTCTTCAAAGTTTTATAATGATTAAATACAACTTTCTTGGGGTCATGTCATTTTTTCATCCCTGTACAAAAACTCAAATCTTTGAGAGCTATTACTTCTTTCTTTGCATGGGGAACATTTGTCAAGGTGTACTTCCCTAGTTTTATAGAGAAACTAGGCCAACTTATTTTATTCCTTGTTTGCATAGTTGCAGTTATGCCTGCTTTGATTTTTTGATATGCTACCTTTCGAGATAAGATTTTATCTGGAACATATATAGGTAGAAAATGTGGAGGGGAATTACATCCAAATACATGAATATAGGTATAGTTTTTCGCCATATACTAGTTTGCAATTTCCTGTAGGGTTTCTAGGGCTTCTCCTGATAACCTCTTAAGGGTCTGACCAAAAAAATAAGTGATATAGTGGTGCCACAAAACAATCACAAATTTGGTAAAAATGCTCAATGCTCATAGTACCTGCTTACCCATAGCTCAGAGTAGTATACATGAATGGGAGGTAAATCAGGGGTCCATTTCCAATTCATTTCAGGAATAGGATTATAGGCACAACTGGCATCAATAAGAAACACAGACACATAAAAAACTGATTATTTTCCTACAGATGTCTCTTGGACATTGAGGTCAATATTAACTGATAGTATTGATGCCCAATTGAATGGTAGTCATGTTTCCACCATTGAGTGCACCATGTCCATCCATTCGAGCTTGAAATGTACACAACTCTCCTCCCCATATAATTGCAGACCATGTCCATTAGCAACTGATATGGTGCCTTGTAGTATTGGGTATTACATACCCTAATGAGTTTGGTGATGAAGGGTGTATCTTCCTCCCACCAATCCTAGATAACTTCCAACAGTTTCAGTTTTTCCTTGGCAGAGGATTCCATGAATGTCTTATTTAGGAAGACCACGGGCTTCAACATTCAATAAATTCAATGAAAGCTATATGGGGTCAAAGGGGCTATCATAGTCCCTTTTCTGCTGGTGATTGTCTGAGCCCATCCATTCACATTCTCATATGCCCATCTAGCTACTTCATTGTACCATAAAATTACAAGTCAGCAAACAATGGCATGGATATCACTCTTCTTTATGTTCTAATAAACCCTGATGTTTAGGTCGTCTTCCGAAAATTCCCCACTACTGAACATTCAGTATATGTCCTCCCATACATAGCATCCTTGAACCCCAATGTTGTGATTGGTGTTTGATACTATGATTGTATTAGGCCTGTCAGTTTGAATCGACATAGCAGGTGGTGTTGCTCTTCCCCTATGCCCTAAATCCTTCGGCATCTCTTTGTTCCAAATACTTGCAAGATTCATAGTGTCGTAATTTTTTGATAGTTTATGAAATATACAATTCTCTTAATTTATAAGTAAATCTGTATTCTAGATTCTCTATCTGAAAATATTGAATATAACTCAAATGATATACTACATTAATGTACAAAAATTTAGTATGCCCTGAGTGTTAATGGTGTATCATGTGAATGATCAAATCCATGTTCGGCGCTCAATCTATTCAATGTCGAAATCATTAATGCATTAACTCTTCAACTTCAATACAAGTGCGAAAAAGTGTGGACGATGAACCTTTTTGGGACATAGGTTTGTGGGAAGAAATCCTCTGTGGTTTGTGGAATGTGGGTGAATGGGTGAAACCATCAAATGCTCACCAGGAAAGGATCATCCACGAAGATTATTTCACATGTTTTAGGGATAGCAACTCACAGTTCTGACGAGGAAATGCCATAACTGGTCTAGCATGAATCATCCTCAGGGTTTATTCCACACGTTTTGTGGGTCACGAGGTGTGGTTGTACAAGTGAAAAGGGTGATTGTCTTAAGGCTGGAGAATGTCGATAGAGATAGTTCTGTAGGCTTTGTGATGCGATGTGTGGGGAATGCAGCGAATTATAAAAAAACATACTAGTGTGAATTTCCTATGGTAAATATCTTGCAAGTCATGCACCTCGTGGGTTCCAGACATATGAGTTAATAGGTATATAGGTACTCTACCCAAGAAATACCCACAAATATTTTCCTGCAAGCATGCACTTTGTGGGTTACGAGTGAATGGTGGTATTGCCAACAAACGACTCGAAAAGGAATTCCCACGAGGTTTCTCCCACAAGATTGTGCTTCACTGATTTCAGGTAAGTGTATATGCGGAGTCAAAGCATGAACACAACTCATATAGGATTTCCTGAAATGTTTTGTTGGTTGGGGTTTCATATTGGATTGGCAGTTTTGTGAGGGTCACCCCTTGAGAAAGTTATTTCAATTGTTAATGCCAATGCGGAGAATATTGTCCTACAAGACCTGTGGGCTTCAACATCGACAAAGAAGAAACCACAGTTTTTACCTACTATGTTGAAAAGCTATGATTTACATAGAATGTGCAACCAATTTGAGAATCATTACAGGGATTAGATAGAATGGTCCAGAGTATCTCAAAACAATTCATTGGTGACAACAAGGGGAGGGAAAACTTCCATGGCACTAAGCAGTTTAAACCTCAGAACACATATTTTATATGATATAACATTAAGTAGACATTTTATAGGGGGTCCCATTCAATTTTCCTAAGAGAGGAAAATTTAATGGGAATTGTTGTGGGTACAACAATTGGTGATTCACTGGGAAGAACCAATTATCTCTTCCTTTATAAATTCAAAGGTCATATATGGATATGGAAATTAAAGTCTTGCATAACTATGATATTTCGTCTGTATCACGGGTTCCACATCACCAAGTTTACTTTTTGAAAGGTAATAGCAAGTAGTAAGAACTTTTAGCTTTCCATATAGGCATTCTATGTGAGCCAAAGTATGAGGTCAATTAATTAAGTTTATCCTATGTATAACCATTAACAGAGTCTGACACCGCATAGACTCTTTCATTAATTTGAAAATAGGCTAAAGTTTGTTCCTCATATCTCTTTTCTCAACATTCCTTTGTTTCCAACGGGCTTCCATAGCCCCGACGAAGTTTCCTCAGTATCATATAAGCATGGCCTTGCTGCCAGTAAGAATCCATAGCCTCGATGGGTTTACTTATACTTCCCGCATAATTTTACAATGCTTTCAACTTCCTATAAATTTCACATTGAGACCAGCCTTATAGATTTTTGATATAAACATTGTTTATGCAAATTGGGTGTCAAGGAAGTGGGGTGGTACGAGATTTGATTTGATATGATGGCCCTGTCAAAACTTATGATTCTTGTGGGTCTTCCTCTTGAATATATGGTTGGGTTATAATTTAATGTTAGGTGAATAGAGCTCACAAATAATACCTGAAAGGGCGACTGTAGATTCATACCCTTCTTGTGTGTAAGAATTAAACTTTATCGTGAGAATAACACCATGGCGTAGAGAAGATCACATTTCTATATCTAACTCTATATTGTGTTTGTCCACCACATAATCTGAGCATTTTAACAGGGTTAGAAGGATTCGTTCATTCCCAATTTTCACTATTTGACCCTAGCATCCCTTTTCCACCTTGAATTATATGTAATGCATTCCTTGGTTTATATTTATGTTGAGAATGGACTTGCAAAAGATAGATTATGGTTTCTTACAGTATAGATAGTGTTTCCTATAGCATGTACATTGGAACAAGAGGCCTGGAGAGTCGAGAAGGTAAGAAAAATAATTTAATAATTTATCATTTATTTGAAAGGCATAAGGAAATTAAAAACGTAGCAGTACAAATGTTAATTAAAAGGGAATTGAAGACTTCAACAGAAACAATCATGCAGGAAAACCTACTATGTGTAGGTCTACATCACTCTGAGTGATTAGGAAATGTATTTATTGAGGACTTGACCATTAATAGGGAGTTCATTGACCTCCCCTTCCAAAGTTTTAAGTAATTTGAATGTTCCATAACCAATTGTTTCATGGATTAAGTATGGGCCAATCCATAATTGTTGAAATTTAGAATATTTCGCTTTGTCTTTGTTGGATTTATCACACTTGAGGACTAGGTCTCCTACCTAGAAGTATTCACAATTGAAAGAATTCTTATCAAACCAACATTTTACCAGCTCTTAGTGTTGAGATAGCCTTTTATTAGCCTCTTCCCTCTTTTCTTCCATCTTGAGGAGAGTATTCAATATGTGTTGCATGATTAGACAATTTTCTTCCTGATTAGATTGAGATAATTGTATGGAGGGTAGGAAAATATGAGTAGGCAAAATAGCTTCCTAACCATACACCAAGAAGAAAGGAGAATTGGCGAAAGATGTTTTTGGTGTAACCCTATCATCTCATAGGGTGTTATATAATGCTAAATTCCAATTTATTTGGTGGTCAATAACAGTCTTGTTAAGAGTTCTTATTAGGTTTCGGTTTGTAGACTCTGCTAAACCATTCCCCAGGGATAATAATTTTCCGCATATTTTATTTTGATATTTTTTTCCTATGCATATTCAGTTAATTTCAATGAAGAAAAACATTTTGCATTATCAAGTCACAACGATTGAGGAACACCAAACATGGTTGCTATGAGTGAATTAAGGAGAGAGGTCGCCTTATTTTCATTCACCACCTTAAGCGACATGGCTTCAGTCCAACATGTGAAATATTATATTGTTGTTAGAATGTATTTGTGAAGCTAAGATGAGTTGGGATCAATTTCCCCAATTATATCCAGACCCCACTATTGAAATGGGTAATCCACTGAAACAAGTTGTAGTAGAAATGCAAGTTTATTTTCTCTTCCAGTTGTTTTTTTACATATCTCACAACTTATAGCATATGCATGTGCATCATTGAACAATGTGGGCCAATAATATCCTTCTTTGAGGATCTTATGTTATGTAGTGTCTCCTCCAAAGTGTCCTCTAGTAGGACCATCATGTAGTTTTAATAACACTTTGTCTGCATCAGAATTTTCCAGACACCATAGCAACATATCATCATAGTTTTTTCTTAAGAGGATTTCATTGACAAGTTGATATTGAGCATATTTGAGCCTAACATATTTTCTCTTTCTTGTTTCTAAATATTGTGGAGCATAGCCATGAGTCAAATAATACTTCATCTTGTAGTGCCAGGAGTCTAAGGTGACATGGACATAATAGACTTCTTCTTCAATCAAATTTCCTTCTTTGTAAAGTCTCTCTTCATCATTCTCACCTCCTTCTGAATTTGTTGCAAGATTACAAAGTCCTTGCCCCTTGACAATATTTGCAGGTTCGATCTCTAAGTCATACTCTTGAAGGGTTTTCATCCAATTAGCTCTCTTTTCCCTGAGGCCCTTCTATACAAGTAAGTTCCTGACTGCAGGGAAAGGTACTACCACTTTGGTCCTAGACTTCAATATGTATGATCTAAAATGTTTTACTTCCTTGAAGATAACATACGTTTATTGTCTACTTCAGGGTAGTCAAGTTCTTCTCCTTGTAGTCCAGAGCTCATAAAGGACACTGAGAACTCATTCCCCTCATCGTTCTTCTGAGTAAGAACAACTACAATTGTAGTATCATATGTGAATGTGTATAGGATGAAGTATTGACTAAAATAAGGACTCAGTAAAGCTGGAGCCTTTGTTATTTCCTCCATGATTCTTAAGAAGGATTCCTTTTCTTTGGAACCCCATTTGAATTCAGTTTTCTTTTTATCGTATCTTGAAGTGGTTTGACAGTTTCAACAAAGCTTGGAATGAACCTTCTAGGAATACAATGGCTTCTCGGTCATTGGTTGGTGCTTGCAAAAACCTTATAACTCTTTGAAACTGAAATTATGTCACTGAAAGTTTAAAAAAAGTATTCATAACTTAATTCTATAGAAAATAAAACATTAATTCACAGGATCACCCTTAGCCCCAATTGCTATGTTTTTTTTGTTTTTGTTTTTATAATTTTGGCTTTTGTATTTATTTTTAGTTTTGTTATTTATTTATTTACTTTTAATTAATTAATTAATTTGTTTATTTTGATTTTTCTTTTCATTGTTTTTTTAATTATTCATTTTTTAAAATTTATTTTACTAGGTTAAGGGATGTGCAGTGTTAGTTCGTTTTTTTTTCTTTTAAAATGTAAATAAAAAAATAAATCTTAACGTTTTCCTTTTAAAACATTTTTTTCTTGTTTTTTGGTTTTTCTTCTATTTTTTAATTTAATTTTCCACCTTTTCAATGTCCTTTTTCATATTTTGTCTGTTTTGTGGAAATTGTGCCCACTCTTAAGGAATTTGTGCACAATGGTACTAATTGTCAAGCCCTATTTCGAACAAGGTGTGATTTTTGTTGATTTTTCTATATGAGATAATATGAGATGATATATGATGGATGTATTATTACAATGATGAGTG